>PVJI01004115.1:0-113003 GCA_004026765.1 Micronycteris hirsuta | reverse complement strand
GTCTCCATGTGCCGTAAGTGTGAACTGTCAGCCACCTGACACCCTGTTCCCTGCACACCGTCTCCATGTGCCATAAGTGTGAACTGTCAGCCACCTGACACCCACCAGAAAAAGTGGTATGTGTCCAATGTCTTACTTTTTATCCAATCTCAGAGATTTCTCCCACTTTGCTTTCTCCTGACTCCCTAATCTATCTCAAATGGATTTCATGTGACCGTCTTAGGTCTTTCCCTTTGATTCTAATGTATAAAATAAGTGGTAAACTGCCATTTTCTGGAACATTTTCTCAATTTGTTGAGATTTTGCTTCCCATTGTTGTCAGTTTGGCTCAAATAAACTCATAAAAATTCTCTACAAGTTTTGGCCTTTCTTGTATCAACAAAGGAAGCTGGTATGATGAGAATGGGACTTCTGTAATTGATTCATCAATTATAAATTGATTTTATTTTATAGAGGGGGTTTATTACTAATAATAGAGACTATCAAGACTGCATTTCGAATCTCGGTTTTCTTTTGTTGAAGGACACATTGTATTATAGCCGTAGAAGGTGTGAATTTTGAAGTTAGGAATCTTGTATTCAAATCTCACTGAATTGGTACCTCAATTCATTCACATATAAAGTAAAGGGAACAGTTATTTGCATCTCACAAATTCGTTGTGTTTGGCACATAGTACTCAATGTGTTTTAATTATTTTATTATTACAGAATTCACTCTATAAAAGCATAGAACACTTTTAAAGTAAATACACATATACTTACAAGCCAAGATTTTGGTTCCAAATCAATTCCTGGTCAAGATCATATGTCAAAGTCAGTGGTGTTCTCCCCCTACGTGAAAGGATGACTTTTTCCAGGATTAGCGGAAGCCTATCAGAGCGTGGAATTATCAGTCAGGCCTGCTTTAACTTCCAGAGCGAGTCTTACCCCTGTTAATATCAGAATGTCACTAGAGATCAAGATAGTTTCTCAGTGACAAACACAAGTTCTGAGCACAAGGCACGTGTCCTCAATAAGCACGAATGTCCTTTCAGTGTAAGGTTTCTGCTTGAATTTGCTGCTAATCCATCTCCTTGGGTATATATATTTTTTGATGGAAAAAGCACACTAGATGCTCAATTTTTAAAACAGAGAATAAAGATGGGCAAAATCCTGATATTTTTAATCAAGTGCCCACAGAGTAGAGCACAGTGGTTAAACGCGGGGGTTATAAAATGAAACTTATTAGCTCAAAATTGGCTCTGAATATGAACGCAGAATGGGTGTTACAGTGAGAGAGCTGCGTGGAAGCCTTTTTTCTCCTGTAGGTTCAAGCTGCCTAGTCCGAAGCTCTTTTCACAAAGGCCCGCCCTGATTCTACTTGACAACGTTTTCAAGACAAGAATATCATTTCAATTAGGAGAAGACACTAGCTGTGTTTGTTTCACCACGCCAGATGAAAACAAGGTAAAATGGAAATGATAATGTTATCTTGAAAAAAAAAAAAAACAATTTCAATAAGAAAGAAAGGATAGGAGATGGAGAAGGAGAAGAAATGGGGAAAGAGAAGGGGAGGAGAGAGGTGAGGAGGGGGAGGGAGAGGAGGGACGGAGTGAAAGGGAGGAGGTAAGCCGAAGGGCAACAGTGCTGCACCTCACTCCCCGAGAACGTCTATTCCACGAGAAGCGAGGCAGAATTTACCACCCCAATACATATGTATTTTGGCATGAGGATTATTTAAGGCCCAGTATTTCTGAGAAACTGCAGGCAAAGGAAACCTCTGAAAGCCAAGTAGAAGTTACTCTTTCCTAAGAGGCATTTGCATTTATAAGGAAAATATCCATTTGTAAGGGTGTCTTCCTCCCCATACCAGGAAGAGAAAGATGACTTTAAACCTCTAGAAGTGCCGATGAAAGGAGGATTCAGCAACTTAAATCTGCAGGACCACCTTTTACTAGTTTTACCAGGTTAACCGTTTTTTACTAGGTTAACCTTTTTTTACTAGGCCATTCGTGGTAGCCTGCCATAACTGGCCTCCTTTCGCCTCACCTTATTTTGTTTTTAGCTGACAATGTTATCTAAGGTGGTGGCTTGGGCCATTTGGGGTCGTTCCTCAGTTTTGGTGGCTATCTCCCATGTATATGGGGGGTGTGCCTGTTATTAAACTTCTGTTTGTTTTACTTTTGTCAATATGTCTTTTATTATAGGGGAGCTCAGCCAAGAACCTAGAATGATAGAAGGAAAATTATTTTTCCTCCCCCAACACATAGAAGGTTAAATTTTAAAATCCTACATTTTAAGGAGATCCCCTAGCACCATAGCCCAACTGAGTGTATTGAACGACTCCAGTTGCGTGTAGCTCACACCAGAGCCCTTCTTTCCTGGTGCAACAGGAACCTCCAAGGAAACACTGGCAATGAAGCATGTATAACCAAAAGAGTATTCTGGACAATTTTAGCTGAAGGTAAAAGGAAGAAAATAAGCAGAGATGGAAAATATTATAGAGTAAAATCCCAGAGGAAGAAGGGGACTTCTATCATTTAACATGCAAATTGAAGAGAAGAACGAGGATTGATAAAAACGTATGCATGCCCTGGCTGGTGTAGCTCAGTGGATTGAGCGCGGGCTGGGAACCAAAGGGTCCCGGTTCAATTCCCAGTCAGGGCACATGCCTGGGTTGCAGGCCAGGTCCCCAGTGAGGGCCATGTGAGGAGCAACCATACATTGCTGTTTCTCTCCCTCTCTGTCTCCCTCCCTTCTCTTCTAATAATAAATAAATAAAATCTTTTTTAAAAAAATGCGTGCAGTGAAAGAGAGGAGAAAATATGGAGCCGACCTTCCTATGGCCTCTGATTCTCTGAAAAGTGTGAAGAAAACTTTTGCATTCAAGTGAGGGTGCTTGAAAATACTTAAAATTGTTCGCAAAAATACATGGGAAATAGAAGGGTTAGGATGATCTAAAATTATTCTCGTGTAGCATCATGAAGTGGGTAGAGAATAAGAATCTTAGGGTTGGTGCATCTCTCACTAGATCTGGACTCCTTTAGAAGTAAGGAATAGGTATAACTGCCCAGCACAGTGCATATCACATCGCAGTGAGGAAACTAAAATGCGTGTGAAAGTCTTTTGTAATTTATCATCGTGAACCCAAGAAGAAACTTATTTTTCAAGTCAGCCTCTCTGTAGTTAAATGGATCTAAATTTAAACTGGAGTCCAGTGGTGACTTGCTGTTATGGCCTCTCACATGCACTGCATCCTGGAAAGAACAACAGATGAAGCTTGTAAGTTCCTGCACTATCATCTCCTGCCTGTTTATGCCCTCCGATTCAATGATCACAGGGAAGTTTTTTGGTTTTTTTTTGTCTTCATCACCAAACTAGGACCTGTCCTGACCAATCAGAAATGTACAATTTGAAAACTCCATTTGCATCAATACTGGCCAATCAAGGCTCTATGATTCAGAAACCTCATTTGCAGAAAACAGATGAAAATGGGAATTATGGACATGAAGTTTCTTCATAAAAGTCAGCTTCTCCTTTGTCTAGGTAGAGAGCACTTTCCATTTCCACCAGAAGTTGCATTTTCTCCGTTTACAAACTCTTCCGATGGATAAAGTTTCCTCTTCTTTTAACATTCTTTTTGGGAACTTTTGTCAACAGCATGTATGAGACAGGTATCAGTTCAATTTCCATTATTTTTATCTTTAATGGCATCTGTCTAGGTAAACTTTCTCTAATTTTAAAAACATATGAAAAAGCAATGGGAATGTTTGAAAAAGGAAATTACTGGAAGTAAACTATTCTCTATTACATTTCAAAATTTTCTGTAGAGATATAAAACAAGTTTTTATAAAAGATGATCTGAATAACTTTATGTGATGATATTATCCTGTTATATGTTAAATGACATAATTTGCATATTAAATACAAACTTAGTTTTAAGTGGCTGAACATCTACACTGGAGAAAACTCCAATATTTTAGCAAAACAAAGGAAGTTAATATATTTTTAATATATTTTTTGATGAATTGTCCTCCATAATGGCAAGCAGATATCAAAATATTGACTTTTAGAAAAAGAAACTATGAATGATCCAAACCTTGTAAAGCTTCATGAAACTTTTTCTAATCAGTCACATTTGGAAATATGTATTCCATTTGACAGGTTTTACACATTATTTTTCTGCTCTCCTCAGGATGACACAAGGGAGAAATTCTTCCATGTCCTACTAGTTAGCTTCCTCATTTTTGGGAGTGACTGTTGCAGGTAGGGGTGAGAAGTGAGGAGGATGTTACCAGTGCTGAGGCATGAAAGGCATCACTGGAAACTCCAAAGCCAAAAGGCTAGAGGGAATGAGAATTGCAACTGCTTTCCAATTTAGAAATTTGTAATTTATGTCCTTCCTCTACAGCTATTTGATTATTTCTTGTTTCAAGAAAAAGAACAATGAACACTGAATCCTAGTTTTGACAGAACTAACACAGATATAAACTTTGGCAGTCCCTGTCCTCTTCACTCTGCTTTGTTTTTCAAAACATGGTAACAAGGAAAAAAATGAATTGTCTCAAAAGTTGGTTACATTTAAGTATAAAAGTGTTTGGAATGCATCATTTCTTGAGGAAAATTATTTGCTTCATCAAACTGAAATGCAATTTACTCACAGTATTAGATGTGGTTTCATGTAAAAATTTTACCTATGAAATAGCTTTTAGAAAAAATGTTTTTGTGACAATATTTAACAATTTATCTTTAATATTTTATTCATAAAACAATGTAATCTCCATTTTTGTTATTATTATTTATGGTGAACAAAAAGAATAACTCTGGGTTACTTAGGAACAAAGGAAAGACTTATTGGAAAAGCAGATGGATGCCTAGGTGGCATGAGAAATCTGACTTATGGGAAACCAAGGGTCAGAAAGAATGTGAAACAGCACAGCTCGACAGAGCCAGGTAGCAGGAAATAAGGGAGCGTTTCCTTGAGCTACTGCTCCCACCCATGTTTTCTTTTTTAATTTTCTTCATTTCTCTTCCTTTTTAAATTACTTTTTTCTTTTTAACCAAGCCTTTTGGGGAAGCTAATTTCTTTCAAAATCATATCAATAGAAGAGAGAAGTAATTTTTAATCCGGTCTTTTGAAATCATACAAAAATGTAATCTTATTTTAGTTTTAAATTAAGTTCCAGTTGAAATCCATACCAGGCAGGGAAGAACAAAAGGCACAATAATGCTAGATTGTACTTCACATAAATAATAGACAGAGGGAGTAAACATTTCAACTTTAGTCTGAGAACAGAGAACTGTCAAACAGGATTTATTCTGCAAATAAGAAATGAAGCAGAATAACCACCTGTGTACACAGCAATTTTTTGAGACAGATGTTCTGTCTTGCATAAGCATACTTTAAAGTTTGGTACACAGGAGGCAAATTAAAAGCTTCTTCTGACACTTCTATGAAATATCGGTGCTAGTAATATAAACTAAATAAAATAAGGGAATGGTGTTTCGTTTTCCATAGTCATATAACACTTTGAAATATCTTTGGCTCTAAAAATAATTGAAGTCTATTGTAAATACAGTTAGAAAATGATACTGTTTCTTTTTTCTGGTGAAATGCTCAAGCTCAAAGAATGTATATTTTGAAGTGAGTTTATGTTAAATTAATTTTATTTGGCTTAGCACTTAAGTAGAAGTGCCTTCTCTTGAGGGATATTGGTCCTGCCAATAAAAGAGGTAAATACAGAAAAGTGAAAAGGACACACAGTTTGGTCTTGGGATACTTAGGTGCCTGATTCAAATTGTAACCTTGACTGATTTACTCACTTAATCTGTGTATTCTTTTCTGCCTCCCTAGGTGTTGCTTATGTGCTTCATTAAAGATTTTAATAACAATAACGACCAAAACTCCCCACAAGTTAAGATACATTTTATAATTGGGTCAAGTATTCTGATGATCACTCAGTAAAAAGGTCAGTTAGGGTAACAGTTCTAAATGTATGAGCTAATCTCACCCTTGCACCTGACCTTAAAGAAAATAAAGTGTAAGTACCAATTTTCTGTCACTTCGCAAATCTTTTATACCTAAGCCCTCTCTTTCTTCTCATGAAGATACTAGAATATAGGCATTGCTACATTTATACAGAATCATGATTGTTCTCCTTTAAAGCATTTCTGTCTTGAGAGTATTTCAGGGGGGATAAATCCTTAGTGTTTTATGAGATATGAAACAACAAAGTGACAGTAACTAGAGGGGAGGGGACGGGGAAATAATAACGTGGGAAAGAAGGGGAAGGGTCATAAATGAACATGTATAAAGGACCCACGGACAAAGCCAAAAGGGGATAGGATTGAGGGTGGGAGGTGGGGAGGGGAGAGAGGGGGAAAGTGGTGGTGGGAAAATGGAGACAACTATATTTGAACATCAATAAAAAAAATTTTAAAAAAGAAACTATTCAAAATAGTAATATTACTGACAAGAATTTTCAAACAAATAGGTTTGCTCAACAGTTCTTCATTAAGTGTTTCACCCAAAAAATCAAGTTATACTTATATCTATATACATGTCTAGTAAAATAACTTGGAAAAAGAAAATAAACCAAAATATTGGCAAGTGCTGGGATTTGTGATTTTTACTTTCCTCTTTATGCCTTTCTATATTTTCCATATTTCCTATAAGTAATGCTTCTATAAGTAGTAAAGACATCTGCTAGACTGGAATCTGATGTATAGCAGAAAATTTCTGGGCGTTTCTGAAATGTTTTGATAAATTAAAAGGCCTCAAAATGCTGCTAAGTGTTTCTTTATTTTCCATTCTTGATTTGAAAAGATGGATTTTCTAAAGCTCTAGACAGGGACATTCTTCACAGAAACATTCTGTATACATAGATATTAATAATGGGGGGACTAGAAAACAGAGTTCTCTAACTGATTGTATTTAGGTTACATTTTTGTCTTTAGGCAATCTAATATTAGCTTCTTTATTTGGTAGTGTTTGTTTGGTGATTTGGTTTTAAGGCTTTTCTCCAGTTCAGCTTTTTTTTTTTTCTGTGTAATGTCTTTTAAAAATAGAAAATTACATTAACACACTTTCAAAATAATGTTACCTTAAAAACACTAATGGACTAACTTTCTAAAGTACACGGTGACTAACTCTTCCACTGTCTTGGGTTTGAAATGGTCCTTGGAATTAAGGGAGAAGCTTCATTTATTATCCAAGTTTTCAGAGTAAATTCATTCTTTAAAAATTTGCCCGGCTGGTGTAGCTCAGTGGATTGAGCGCGGGCTGGGAACCAGAGGGTCCCGGTTCGATTCCCCGTCAGGGCACATGCCTGGGTTGCGGGCCAGGTCCCCAGTGAGGGCCACGTGAGAGGCAACCACATATTGCTGTTTCTCTCCCTCTCTTTCTCCCTCCTTTCCCCTCTCTCTGAAAATAAATAAATAAAATCTTAAAAAAAATCTTAAAAAAAATTCTTTTTAGGTGGTAAGACGTGGCTCTCAGACAAGCAGAAAGATCAAAGATGCACAAAATAAGACAAACTAGATTTTATATCCAAGAATGCCAATTAATGTCATTTTTTAATAGTATTAGTCAACAAAAGCTTTCTTTTAAGGCATATTGTGGACAATTGGTTCTTTCCATGAAGAACCATGGCAATGTTCCCTCCCTCCCTTCCTTCCTTCCTTCCTTTCCTCCTCCCTCCTTCCCTCCTTTGCTCTTTCTCGCTCTCGCTCTGGCTCTCATTCTCTCTCTCTTTCTTTCAAAATCAAGCAAACAACATTTGAAGCAGCTGCAACTTCATTTATAAAACAGGGCAGTGAAATTGCTTGGATGGAAATTGAGGCTGCCAGTCTCTGGGTTTCTGCTCTTCCTAACCATGCTGGAAATGAGGGAGTCTTGTTTCCTGTGTGTGTGCTTATGAATTTTTTTAATCAAAGGAAATACCAAAATGCAGTTATTAGAAGCAAGGTTTGCAAACAGGGAAACCTGAAATTCATCCTCTCATAAGCACAGGAGATACTAAGCAAACTAACCAGTAAACCCTCAAATACTACACGATATTAATATTGAAATTCCGTAACTGCATTTTGAAATATCTCTTCTTTTTTAAGGATGGAAATAAGGGGTTCTTAAGAATTCCTAACATTTCTCAAAGCCTAATTAGAAAATGTATCTTCTAGTCCAAGATTTATCACAGTGTTCTAACTTTATAAACATAGTTTTGGTTATTTTCTGGGGGGTAAGGTGGGGGCTTGAAAGGCAGCACCTGAGAAAGGGAAGCAAGTGCCCATTGAGGCCATAACAACCGCATTTGCCCTATGCTTAGCTAATTTAAAGTTTCATTTCATTCTAATAGATCTCGAAAATGCTGCTTTGTAAATGACCAGAACTGATGGAGTAGCAGCCATCAACAAAGCCTCATCCTTTACTCTCGCAGCAAATACGTAAACTGATAAACAAATTAGTTCACTGAAGTGCGAGTTTCCATTTCAGGGGCAGGATTTGTTGGAGCTCTCAGTCAATCTGGCAATTCATAGGGGGCAGACTATGGTTTGGCTGAAATTAACAGACATTTAAGTATATTTTTAAAAAGTGTAAATTTTGTTTGGAACTAGTTTTTACCCTGGGCAAGAGATCTGAGCATAAGGGTGGAATGTACTCAACTATCACTTAATTAAAGATTTTCATAGTTTAAAATTTGGTCCTAAATTAGAATTTTTCAAGAACTGCCACAATGGGCACTCAACAAAAATGACAATAATCACAACCACAATCACGACTAAAACATTTTTTGACTAAAATCTATGGAACTACTTTCCTGCTTGGGCCCATCTTCATTCTCTACTGAAGACTGAGTAGGTGGAATTAGACTTAATATCCAGAATGACCAAGGACTTCATTGAGAAATAAGCGTGTTATTGCACTGTGAAATTTCAAATGTTGAAATGACACAGAGAGCCTGTAAAAGGCCCTTTTCTGGGGGACTCTCTGTGATCTGCAACATTTGTGTGAATCACAATTCTGCTTAACAACCACACCCCCTCACTATTCCACCATAGGAAACAGATAATAGCAGCACATTCTCATTTGTAGGACAGCAAATATGTATTTCTTTCTGTATGTTTTCCAAGATTGGAGTGGTTAAACTGTTATGGAACGGGATTTAGATGCCCACCACCAAATAGAGGCATAAAACAAAGACTGGTAGGGAAGTAAAAAGGTCTTTGTTTAAATGTTGTGTAATTTGGGGAAGTGGGAAACCCAACTCCATACCAATCTCATCTGCAAAACACAGAAATCCCCTTGTTCCCCAAAAGACAGAACTCCAAATCCATGCCCAGAGATCCGCCTCCATTCTCTCTCCTGGAGTGCAGGGCTCCTGGGTCGATTGCTTTCCGACTTCAGGCTCCCTCCCCGGAGTGCGTGCTGTGAGGCCAACGTCACCAGTCCCACGCTGCTGCTTCCCGGGTTGGTGGCCCGGGTCCGCTGCCCACCACTGCAGCTGGTCAGTGTTGAGAACCAGAAAATTAGGAAAGTTCCCTAGAAAGAAGAGACAGAATGTACCTCCCCAAAGGTTGAGTAAACACCCTGCTATGTGCTGATGATAGGCTGTTCAGTTTTGAAATTTGCCCGCTCGCGCCAACTTTGTAGCCAATAGCCAATCGCTTAGCTAACCGCTAGCTTTGCTTTTGTTCAAATGCTAGCTTGCTCTTCCCACGCGCGCCAATTTCCCTATAAAAACCCCCAGCCTGTAAGCGCTGGGCGCGACTCCATCTGCAGTCCTCTGGGCACTGTGTCTCCTGACACATCTGGGAGTTCGCCCCTGCGCAGGTAAAACTTGGCCAATAAATTCCACCTTTTTAGCCTTGAAGTCTCTATTATTTGAGTTACTCGCGTCTAGCATACAACAGTCAGGAAGAGTACTGTCCACACAGCCCAGTGCCCAAAGCTTCTGGCACCCGGGGGGCCAGAGAGTGTTCCAACCCACGTGTCGTGCGCTGATCTTAGAGGCACAGAAGGGCGCAGTCTGGGACTCTCCATGCAGTGTGGCGCTGTGGAGTCAGTCCCATGGCCTGCCATGGGGACACACGTCCCCAGGGCATGGCCCAGCGCCAGCAGGCCCCCAACTGGGAGAGTGAGGGGAACCAGAAGGGGTAAGACTGCTCACCTTCTGTTTATATCTCTGGCCCCCAAATTCCATGTGCTCCGGATGCGTCCCACTTTCCGAACAATCCCATGGACTAGACTGCAGGTCAGCACCTCCAGTGCTGCCATGTTAACCTCCATGGAATACGTGTACTGTGACCTCTGCAGCCTGTGCAAACTCTGTGCGAGCTTCCTCCTGCTGTGTCACGCACACTTTGCTGGATTGCTAGGGTAGTGCAACACTGATTTTGTTTACCTTTTCCACCGGGGTACGGAAATCTATTGCGCACCCCCGCTGCAGTTGAAGTCCGATGCCTCTGGCATTTCCTGACCCTTCCCGTCCTGTGGGGAATGCAGGTGCCATCTCAGGGTCCCACCCCTCTCCCCAGCGGTCTCTTCAGATCCCCTGGGTCACAGGACGTTTTTCTTACTCATAAGGATAACACTGAGAAGAAGCTGTAAAAGGGACATTGAGGTGAGCACTACTCCTTTTAAATGGACTACTTAGGAAAAAAAGTATTGACGCTCTTCTTTGAACACCAGTTTTAAAAATGAGGGGAAATATTCCATTTAATCCTAGCACTACTGTAGAAGCTTTATTATTCAAGCCCCCAAATTCCAAATACAAGCCTAACATTATAGTAAGTAGTTGGTCTGTGCTTTCTGTGAATTAAAGTGTCTCAAGTAGCACTGGCTGGTGTAGCTTAGTGGATTGAGTGTGAGCTGCAAACCAAAGGATTGCCTGTTCGATTCCCAGTCAGGGCACATGCCTGGGTTGTGGGCCAAGTTCCCTGTGGAGGCCACCTGAGAGGCAACCATACGTTGATGTTTCTCTCCCTCTTTTTCTCCGTCCCTTGCCCTCTCTCTAAAAATAAATAAATAAAATTTAAAAAAAAATTAAAGTATCTCAAGTATATTCAAAGAGGAAAGTAAATACATTTATTTTACTTACATTTTTTTCATATTGTATATGTAGTCATCAGCATGGCATATATTCAGAAAATACTGCAATAAATGGTAAATGTCCACATTATATTCATGATTCTTTTTTTCAATGAGTGTTGGTCCTATTTCTGGTTTTGACTAGTTACACAGGATTGATCTATTTTTATACTGATAAGAGACTCACTGTTAAAAATTTTAAATCAGCCTTTATTCACATACAGCAGTAGTCCCGACCACTGCCTGTCGCTGCCTGTGAGGAGCCAGGCCACCAGCAAGCTCACCTGGGCTCCGCCTCCTGCCCCACCCCTCCTCCCCTTCCCAGCCTGTCTTCCAGGAAACTGGTCCGTGGTGCCAAAAAGGTTAGGGATCCCTGACATACAATAGTATTTGCTTACTAAAACCAGTATTCACATTATTTAGAGCCACCTTCAACATATTTCCCATGACAAAGTGAGTTTACTACTTAACATCCACGGCCTTATCACTTAGACAACTAACCTCAGGGACTTTTCTTGAGATTTTATTTCCTGACAGAGCTTTTTAAAAGCTCTGGATTTTAAGGCAAAACAATTGGCATTGTCTATTACACCTGGATAAATGTTTGTACTTTAGAGCAGTTTCCTAGCATTCTCTTTCTAAACAATGCCTCCTTTGAAAGTCAACATTGCACTCAGTGATGCTTCTATTTTTGCTTTCCTTGGTCAGGACCACGGGAAGGACATAATGGGCCCTTCAGAAAGCCTGTCAGGGTGACATGGTGCGCAAGGGAAAGCGAATCATCTAATGATTTCAAGGCAGTTTAGAATCTTGCTACCCAGTTCACTTCGGTAAACAACCAGGGCCTGAAGAGTGCCCAAAGAGCTGAAACTCTGCACATTTTTGCCACGTTTATGGGAATAAAGCTTTGCACATGAACAAGGCATGGGAGGGAGACAAGAACTACCCAGTGCTTTCTCAGAGCTCTGCTCAAAACACAAGACTGAATGAAACAAAATGTAAAACAGGTTATAAATATGAGCATTTGTCAGTGTAATTGTTTAAATGTGAACTATCCAAAAGAATTATATGCAATTGTGTTGATAAGAATATAATTTGAAATTGAAATATAAAAAATACAGAGTGGGGATGTGGAGTTGTTCAATATATATTTAACTTGAAGGAACTATAGATTAAAGTAACTCAATTTTTATGAAACTAAATTTGTACAAAAATATCTGAAGATTGAGTAGGAAAGCATTGGGAATAAAATGCATTTTTGTCTAAAAGCTTGATCACTTGGAGACTGAAAATTCTTCAAATAAGCAGTTATTAATGTGAATTACCTAAAATTTTTTAAGGTTTAAAACCTTCATTTGTTACCTTTTCAATGATCCATATTTCAAATGAGAATTACTAGATTCATAGTTTCCTTTTCCTTGAACCAAAATGAAATCCTTTAAGAAAAAGTCTTTTGGTAGTGAATCACCAGCAATTAATAGCTCAAGGCCTTGTTTAAAGAATCTCAATAACACCAAAAAGCAGAAGAGGATATGAAAAGAAAGAAAATCTGGACCAAGTATGGTCTAAAAAATTAATTTAAGACATTCTTTTTCCCCTTGCCTCTTCCAACAAAGTAATAACAGTTGGGAGTCTTTCACACAGAATTGGCCTCAAGCAGTCCATGAAATAAAGAGAATGCAGAGATGGAGAATTGAAGCTGAAATTGTTTCAAAGACCTCAACCTGTTACACTATCCTAAAATACTCAAAGAGGAGACTTTAAAAAAAAGTCTAGCTGGTTGGGGAAAGAAATGGAATTCTAGGCAATACTTAGACTCAGGAAAATATATTTTATATTATGAGATTTAAAATACGTAATTTAATACTCTAAAGAAAATTTTGAACATATTATTGTGGCAAAAATCAGATATCATTAATGTAATCACTGTTGAAGGTATCATAAATAATGTATTTATTTTAAAAAGTGACAATTTACTTAACAAATGATAATTTCTAAGCTTATGATTTATTTATGCAAATGAATTTTATTAAAAGATTGTACTATATATATCTAAAGGCCATATACTTTATATATAAATACATAAATATGTGTTACAAATAAGTATAAACATACAATATATTTATATTCCAAATCATGTTCTCTCTCACCACACATGTGATATATATGGATGTATATATGTTACATATGTGGCTTGCATGTATGTGCATAAATTATATAAATTATATGTACTATATTTATATGTTTGCTATATTTATATATAGGTTATATAAATCTATAAAATATATTTTTTTACTAACAGATGTCAACTTCTTTCATTTATGACACAAAAATGACTTTTTCATATAATGGCATGAAATATGAGCCAGAAAGCACTAAGAGAGTCATACAATTAATTAATATGAATATTAAAAAATCAGAATCAAAATTAAGATGCCAGGAGTCCCAAGATTAGAACACATATGGACATATATCATTTTTGTAAAGTAAGTTCAGGATCACTTATACCCCATAATTGAGTTCCAGGATCTAATTACTTTATTTTGCTTAAATATAAAGAAGGTATAAAAAGTAATAAGATTTAATGAAAGTTTAAGAAAAAGTTTAGAGACTAGGATTATTAAATAATTAAATGTAAAGCAATTTTACATGCTTCCAAAATACTCAATATATCAGAAATTCCCAGTAATGACACTAACAAACATAAGACATTTGTTTTGTTTCAAGCGATGCTCAAAAATCTCACATTACTTCCTAACTCACAGTGAACCTTGAGTTTTCACAGTTGCTATCCATGACAGTCTCCTTTTAACCTTGACCATGTCTGCTGGGAGACGGTGTGGTATGATGCAGAGTTCGTTGTTAAGTACGGTCCTGCCCTCTTCCCAGGGAAAATACTTCTCAGTGACTCATATTCATATTGACCTAATTTCTTAAAATTATAATTTTAAATAAGTAAATATGCCCAAACATACTAGGTATGAACTCTTTATGTTTACAAATCTAATAATGCTATCAAACTAAGAATATTTTCAAATTAAAAGTGAACAAATCTACAAAATTATCAGTTTTATCTTTCCTTTTGTATAATGGATCATTTTTAAATCTACTGATTGCTATTTTGACGGGTCCATCAACCAAATAGTATGCCCCAAAATGTAACTCTGAAAATTTTTAGTTATTAATTAATGAAAAATACTTCCTTGAAGCAGATTAAAATAGAAAACAAAATACTTTTGTGGTAACAAATCACATTTTTATTTTATTTTTTTAAAGATCTTATTTATTTTTAGAGAGAGGGAAAGGGACGGAGACAGAGAGGGAGAGAAGCAGCAATGTGTGGTTGCCTCTCATATGGCCCTCACTGGGGACCTGACCCACAACCCAAGCTTGTGCCCTGAACTGGGAATTGAACCAGTGACTCTTTGGTTCCCAGCCCGTGCTCAATCCACTGAGCTACACCAGCCAGGGCTCACATTTTTATTTTAAGTACGGTAAGAAATAAATGTTACACTACATAAATGTCTTCTATCATGCTTGGAAGCCACCACTCCAGTGAAACTGCTTGTCGAGTTTTCTCCTGACTCGCCAATTGCACACACAGTGGTCAGTTGTTAGCGCTTATCATACTTAGCAACGCAGCAGCATCTCACGCCATTGACTACTGTTCTTGAAACACATATATTACTTAGCTTTCAATATTCAACACTATTCTGGTTGTTCCTCCCACATCTTTTGCTGCTCTTTTTTAATGTTCTTGTGTTGGTTTCTCCTCAATTTCCTGACCTTTATAAATTTAGAGCTCCAGGGCTCAGTTCTATCTGTACTCTTTCCTATGTATACCCACTAGCCGGAATTTTATTCTATATACATGTCATTATATATGGCCACCAGTCTTTATACTTGGATTGTTGCAATAGCCTCCTAACTGACTTATTACCTTTTATCTTAGACATCTACTACCTATTTTTAATGATGGAATTAGAGTGATTTTTTTTTTCTAAATATGCCTCATCACTTTAACCCTCTACTTAGAGTCCGTCAATGACTTCCATCATACTCACAATAAACTAAAGCCTTATGGTGGCCTCCAGGTCCTCACCCCATCTGATTCCATTATTTCTCTGTCCTAATCACCTTCACCTTGCTGATGTTGCCCCAGCACACAGATTTCATTGCTCTTCCTTGAATACAGCAGGTACTCTGAAGTCAGACTCTCTATTTAGACTGCCCCTGCCTAGTTGGCTCTTTTCCGGGATAAGGGCAAGACATTTTCTATGCTACTTCATTACTCCATCCGTTCTTGGATTAAACATTACCTTTGTTATAAGGTCCTCACCGGCCACATTCTTTCCAGTTGTAACTCATAAACTCAGAGATCTCCTTATTTTATCCTTTGCCATGCCTTATTTTCATTATTATCACTTATCACCATTTTACATTCTATGCATTTTAGTTTATTTTTTCCATTATCATTTATCCCCCTTATACCCTCTGACACCTCCACACCCCCCACAGTCTCTATGCATATTTATGTATTATTTATTATCTCTCTTCCCCCCACCAAAGTGCACACTCCATGAGGCAGATTTTTTTTTTTTCTGCTTAATTCTCCTCCACCCCCAGTGACTAACAGAGGGTGATCAGCATATACTGATCAATGATTTTTTTGGAAAATAGAGAATGAAAATAATTCGTCTTCACTACTGTTGGATGTGAGTCAGTTGCTTCTTGCATTTGAGAAGGTTGAACTAATGATAGCCATACATGCTTATTCAAATAGGCTTCTTAAACCCATAGAATATATCTGCAAACTTTTTAAGTAGGAGAAACACTGGCACACAGCTTTATTGCAGGACTTCAGATTTTACAGGTGATTCAAATCCTGGTTCTGACACTTAACTAGTTCTGGAACTTTGGGCAGCTTACTTAACCTCTGAGCCTCAATTTCCTCATCTGCAAATAGAGATATAAGCATTTCATACGATTACTATGAGGGCCAAATGAAACAAATTATTTGCAATAATTATTTATTTTTATTTTAATTTTTTTTAATTTGTATTGAATTCATTGGGGTTGTGTTTGTTAATAAAATTATATAGGTTTCAGGTGTGCAATTCTATAATACATCATCTGTATATGTACTGTATGTTCACAACCCATAGTCAAGTCTCCTTCTATCACCATTTATCACCCCAATATCTTCTCCTACCGCCCTACACCCCACTCCTTCTGACAATCACCATACTGTTGTCTGTGTCTGTGAGCTTATCACTATTATTTTGTGCTTCATTCTTCACTTTTTTCACTCAACCCCCAATATTAATATTTTAATAATAATAAATTAAGTAGTTATTTTTAATTATATTATAATTTTGTTTTTAATTTTGCTGTTATTAGTATTACAAGACCACCATGAAAGGTATTTTATTTCTATGAGGGAGCAGAGGCTGTGATTACATAATTTAGAGCAAACATGGCTGATTCAAGAGACACTCAAACCTGTGATAGTGTTCTCAGCATCTCACTAGAACAATCTGAACAATTTGAACAATCATCCTCCATTGGAAAAAAAAAAAAACTATACACTTATTTTAATTCTGTTTCCACTAAGAGACCATGAGTTAAAAGGAGACTTTAGAAATAAAAGATGATTTCAGTTTCACAACTCAATATTCATTCAATGCAGTGAGTTTTTAAATGAGTGCTTCTGAAAATATTACATATTCTCATACATCTTATGGACCCAGATTCCTGATTTACATTAGTATGTAAGGACTGCTTATTAAAATAAAAGTTGAAAAGTCTCAAACGTACACTTGTTTGTTTTCCTTTGTAATGGTTTTGTTTGTGCTGCTGAGTGACACGGTTGTGAGGTATATCAAGTAGATCCTGGGATATAGTTTTTTTCTTTCAGCTTTATTCAGGCATAAATGACAAGGCAAACTAAGATTTAGAGTGTACAATTGATGATTTGATAACATACATATTGAGAAGGAGTGCTCCCTATTGAGTTAATTAACACATCGATTATCTCACATATTTACCTTTTTTCTGTGTTTTCTTTTTTTTGGCTGGGGGGGGTGGTTGTTATGCAATTCAGTGTTAGCAACTTCAGTCCCATGTTGTACATCAGATCCTTGTCCCCTTTGTTGGAGAAGATCATCAAAGGGACATCATCAGTTGCTCCCTGGGCAATTGAAGGCTCTTCCCCACCTGTGCCTGTCCTTGGAATGTACATTCTGCCCACTGTTCCCACAGAGGGAGCTATTTTCAAAGATGCAGCCGTGGGGGAGCAAAGTGTTACTGAGTCATGTGGACAGTATATGTGACTAAAGTCAGTTAAAATTTCTATATAAACTTTTAAGATTCTGGTGAGCAGGTGCAGAGATCTTATCATCCAGCTGCCCAAGTCAAAGCCTTATATATGAGTTCCCTTGCTTATTAAAATTACCACCTACCAACCTGCAGTGGTCTGCGTTTTGCTTGGGTCTCTCCTTGCCCTCCGCATAAGGGGGCCAGTTTCAGATTTCCCCTCAAAATCCAGACGCTGCAGGCCAACACGTTCTTCCAGCCTCACCCTAGTTCCTTCATCCCCAAACCCTGGCAACCATTTCTACTCTGTTCTATGAGTTCAACATTGTTTTTAGATTCTACCTACAAGTAGCATCATATAGGTATTAATCTTTCTCTATTTAGCATATTTCACTTAGCATTATATTCCTCAAGGTCCGTCAATGTATCTCAAATGACAGGATTTCTTTTTTTAAAAATTATTCTCTTTTTAAATATTTCAGCATTTCTGGATATTGCAGTAAAAAATAATGGAAATTTCTTTTGGTTATCTATATTGATCAAAACATAAAATGTAATATATCCATCTTTCCTAAGAACAGTTTTAATATTTGGATTTTTCATACCTACCGGACATTTGAGGGTTAGGGTTTATTTTCGGGATGAGTGTCTGGAAGGCTAACATTCTGTGATTCTAGTTAAAGACACATCCATAAGCTTTAGCATTTGCTCAGACCTGGGGTTAGACTAAGGTTGGTTTATAAAATGAAGGCACACTGATGGCATCACTCATACTTGTGTGGAGGAGAGGCCGCAAAGAATCAGACCCAGAGTGAAATGGGAGAATAATGTACTGTAATTTTGTACAATAGTACTTAAAAAAAATACACCTGAAAAGGATACGTCCAACCTAGCTCTATTTATTGAGCAACCACCATTGACTACCGCCTATGTACTACGCACAGAGATGCAAAGATGAAATAGAGCAGCCCCTGCTTCCAGCAAGCACAAGCTTATGTTCCCTCTTGAAAGTCTCTGCTCCCAGGAAATATGGAGCAGAAAAACAGGACTCCTACTGACCCCCACAAGAGGCGATTTTACTCCTGCAACTTTCACAAAGAAAAGCAAAATCAGTGTCTGGCCAGGTAGCTCAGTTGGTTAGAGTGTCATCTCATAAGCCAAGGTTGCAGATTTGATCCCCAGTTAGGGCACATGCAAGACTCAACCAATGACTGCCTAAGTGTGAGTGGAACAACAGTTGGATCTCTCTCTCTCTCTCTCTCTCTCTGTCTCTGTCTGTCTCTCTCTCTCTGTGTCTTTCTCCCCCTCTTCCCTTCCCTCTCTTTATCTCTCTCAAAAAAATCAAGGATAACATGGACTGTCTTTATTCTCATTTAATGAAAAAAAACCCAATCTTTTAAAACATTATTGCCTGTTTGCAATAATATAATAATATTTACAATATATTAATGATCTCCTAATCATTAAAGTACACTGCTAGCTCATGAAATCTGAAATACAGTGTACAAATTAGGACTTGGCAGGTCACTTCTAAAAGGTTGTTGACTACTGATTTAATTGCTGGATGCTGAAAGTGGTATGTACCAGATATGTAATGGGAAAAAAGCATCTGGAGCAAATACTTTGATAACTTAACCATTTCTCTATTCTTATGAATGAAGACCACTTTTCTCTGTAAGGAAAAATCTCAGTATTTCAAAGATAATAAACTGATATTTTGATCCAACTGTCCCTGGAAGATAAATTGTCTAATATATAATGCTATTCATCTGTGAACACCTTGTTTTCCCTCCCTGGAAAAACCGAGATTCTCATCATTTTCTCAGGCAGGGGATAAAAATAGAACACTGTGAAAAAATGCCATTCCCTTAATGAAGTTTTTCTTATTGGAAACCCCAGTGTCTCAGAGTTCTGGCCTGAGTGGTGCGGCTTTGTCTTTGGGGCAGCCCGCTCTGACAAAGACACAGTTTATAGTGGCCTATTTAGACAGCGATGAGAGATAGGTCAGAGATCCCTGAAACAGCTTGCCAAAGTCTCACTTTCATGTCTATAATTTAAATTTTTTAATTCAGTAAAAACGTTATTTAAAGTCTTCTAAATCACATAGTCATGACATGGCAACCTACAGCACACTGTTTTGAAACTTATTCTGATCTCTCTCTCTATATATATAAAATAAATACATATTTTAAATAGTATGTGTATATATAAATTTATATACATTATATATACAATATTTTATCATGTAAAATTGGCTTGAGGACAAAAATTTCAAATAAGCATTCACTTGACCCTCTTACAAAGGATCAACCAAGAATCATAAAAGTCATCTTAGTCTTTTAAAGTAATTTGTAATCAAAGGTATATCTAAATCAGTATATCGGGATCCACTTGTCTAAGGCGTTCACGTTTCTCTCTCTACCCTTCCCATTGGTATTGTTTCTGCGTCATAGCCAAGACATCTTCTCTGCTGTGCTTCAGTCTTTAAACGTGTTGCTGCTGTGAAGAGTGAGATAGAACACTTAGCGTTGAGACTGGACTGTATAAGACAGTCCACCATTACTTACCCTGCCCCTTCTGCTCATTTGCTAAGCAGATGGTCAGGGTTAGGAGTACATCTGTGACCATGAAAGAAATGTGTTTTCGGTGCAACTCCAACTGACCTAAATAGGGAATGAACTCCTGATCTTCACCGTGTTTAGCCCTTTGTCTAACCAAGCAAGATAATCAGTCCAGGTGCTCAGTCAATAAACTAACGAGACACTAATTTAAGCCCAAGAAGAAACTAATCAGGTTCAGGATGCCATTTTGTTGTGGCAATATTTATTCAGGCCAATATCCCAGAAAGGAAAAGCTAACGGGTTCAAAAGTAAAGTATAAAAGACATGTTAGGTCACACAAACAATACTTAATAAGAAGAACTGAAATGCTTTAGGCAGTTACATGGAATGATAAAGAGAAAAGGAGTGACAAAATTTGGAAATCAAGCAGGAAATAACTGGGGAAAGAAGGGAAAGGGTAGCCAAGGAACATGTATAAAGGACCCATGGACAAAGCCAAAGGAGGGTAGGATTGCGGGGAGGGGGGGTAGGTGGGGGGGAGGGGGAAAGTGGTGGTGGGAAAATGGAGTCAACAGTATTTGAACATTAATAAAAAATAATTTAAAAAAGAGAAATAGCTCCACACCGAAATATAAAAAACAGGTATTTACATCATCCTAAGCACCTTACACATATGTTTAATTTAATTATCACAATATCCCTCCAAAGTATATAGGTATCTCCATCCAAATTTTACAGTCTGAGAAATCTGGGATTAAAAGAAGTTAAGCGACTCACTCTCTCAAGATAACAAATATTTCCTAAGGTCAACATTCTTAAAAAAGAAAAAAGAATAAAACAGAGATAAAATAAAGTCAGCAATTATTATTAAAGTTTCTATATTTTAAAAGAATTAAAGACAAAAGTGCAGGGATGTACTGGAGTTTATTATAAAAGAAGTATCTTTTGAAAATCTGAGGTGATTTGGAACAGGTGGACCCGTTTTGCCAAACATTTACATTTACTTACAGATATACACACAGAAGTGACATCTCAGTGCTGATGTTTGAGCATGGAAATGTGCAGGGTACCTTCTGAATGTGGGCAACGCATGCTAAAACAGCAAGTTCTCAAATATGTAACAACAAGAGGAACAATTTAGTTGGTTGTTAGTGATAAAAGGAACAGAAGGTGATGCCTCGAGATCTTGTATGGGAATACCCTGATTAAGATTTAGGTCATTTCCCTGGCTGGTGTGGCTCTGTTGGTTGGAGCATCGTCCCATAAACTGAAAGGTCGCTGGTTTGACTCCTGGCCAGGGCATACCATAAAGTACCTGAAATTAAAAATTAGAGAAGTACGGCATCAAAATAATGCCATTCCTGCTTAAGAGTTATTAAGAGTTAATACACCAAGAATTCATTGTGAGAGGCCTTATATAATTAGGGCCTTAGAATAGCAAGTTGAAAGTCTGAAATAAAATTTAAAACAACAGAGTCCCTTTGACTGACTTATGGCATCACTTAGTAGATATTGAACTTCTTTGTAAGAAAAATATCACAGTAGGATCTTTTTTGAAATAAAAATCTAAAACAATTTACATCTTATAGTTTTGTCAGTTAAATGTCAGTCCATGCTTTTTGAAAAGTAAATTTGCTGAGAATTACCAGATAGCAACAATATTATATATGAAAGTCTATAGCCCCTAAATAAACTACATGTGGAAAGCTTAAAAACCAATAGTACTGATAGACACCAACATGAAAACACTAAATACTGGATATTTAAGAACAATTTAGATGAGTGCAAGAAGTCACTTAATTATTATGACAATATGACATGGATAACACAAATGCAATATGCTACTTTTGTCTGAGTTAAATATCCAATGGAAATAAGGAAGCTTCAGTCTCTTGGCCTTTCAGAGGAATCTTAATATTATCACTTGGCAATTATTTCTTTGTGTGTGAGGTATTTGCATAAAATAAAATGCACAGATTTAAATTGTAAAATTCAATGAGTTCAACAAATATAAATACACTTATTTAGTCAACACTCCATTAAGATATAGAACATTCTCAACACAACAGCAACTTTTCCTGAGCCCCTTCCAGTCAATGTCCTACTTGTCAAAGGCAACCGCTGTTCAGAATACTGTAGAACTTTACATAAATAAAATTTACAGTATATTTTCTTTTGTATTTGGCTTATTTTTCTCAACTTTTTCTTTTGTTATATTTTTAAGATTTGTGTTGTTGCATGTTTCAGTAATTCATTACATTGTATTGTTGAAAAATACTCCATTATTTCAATATACTTCTCTTTATTCTCCTGTCGATGTACATTATGGTTTCCAGATTCTGGCTGTTAAGAATATAAATGCTATAAATACTCATATTCCAGTCAGTGTGTATATTTATGTTTTTATTTCACTTGGATAAATATCTTGCAGTGGAATTTATGAGCAGAAGTGTAGGTATCATATGCTTAATTTTATCAGAAAATATAAAATAAAATATTCCAAAATGATCATGACACTGTGTTCTCTTATTAGCAATGTATGTGGATTCAAGTTGCTCCACATTTTGGCTTATATCTAATGTATGAGGCTAATTTGGTGCTTTTAAAGTGTCTTGAATTCAAATATTTTAAGAACCTAATGTGTAGGCATATTTCAGCCTTAAGGGTTTATGTTCTTAGGATGTAGAGAGTATAAGCCAGTTATATTTCCATTAAAATTTAGTAAATTACTAAAATGACATTGGGAGAAATGAGGTGAGTCAGCTTTAAAAGCAAATCAGTAAAATAACAGTAAGCAGCCCTGGCTGGTGTTGCTCAGTGGATTGAGTGCCTGCCTGAGAACCAAAGGGTTGTGGTTTGATTTCGTCAGGGCACAAGGCCAGGTCCCCAGTAGGGGGCGCACGAGAGGCAACCACACATTAATGTTTCCATCTCCCTCCCTTTTCCCTCTCTCTAAAATAAATTAAATCTTCTAAAATTCTTTTAAAAAGTTAACAAAATAATAACAGTAAGTAGAAAGCATGTTTTATAGAAAAGCAAAGGAAAAATAAGTAATTTCATTTCAAATAAAATAAGTAGAAAAATACAATTTTGAAGTGTATCTTGACATAAAAAATGGAAGTTTTCTTTTTTATGATTCATAAAAAGAAGTTGGTAAAAAATGTGGCCAATTACTTCTTTCTTATTTAGTCTCAATTTGTGCAATAGAACATTTGTGAAACAGTATCTGCTGGTCCGAAGAACTTAAAAGATTGATACATTAAATTATATTCTGCTAAAGAAGACAGTATATGTTGGAAATGACTATACTAACTAGAACTATACATACTTTACAATTGTTACATTTATGACTACATAACATTTTTAAATAGCCACATATAATTTTATAATAACAATGTGTCTTTCAAAATAATCCCTATTGTGGGATCGTTTTAACCGCTCGCATTGTCATAAACTAGGAAAATGCAAACACTGCAGCTCTAGTCCACTCCATGCATAGAATATAAAATAGCTCCCACTTCATTATTTTAATGAGTCTCCCACAAGAACAATTTTGCTATGTCATCTTCAATTTTGTCATTTGCCTTTGAGCTGTCTTTCATTAGATGACCCAATATGTTATTTACTAAAGAAGATTGATCTGACATGAATTCAGCATTTTTCCACAACATCAGCTTGACAGCTTTTCCTCTGTATCAATCCCCTGATCTTTCCTCATTAGCTCTTAAGTTCTGTCTAGAGCTGGTGATTCATTTTATATTTGTATTTCGTTTCTTCCTGATTTTCTGTAGATCTGAGTACCATTCAAAAATCATCTTCCCAGTACATTTTTTCCTACTAAATCCAAATTTTGTTTGTCTTGAATTCTCCTTTGGAATACAACTTTCCAAGAAGTATACCATCTTCTATTCTAATCTTTAAGTTGCTAAGTCTTATCTGTTCCTGTGTAGGGATTGGCACCAGTACAGGAGATACAGATACGTAATTTATTACATGAAAAATGCTAGCATGATGTTACCTTTTGATGATCCTCTACCTGTTGACTATACTCTTGCTGGAAACTTTATCTTATGTCAACTTTAACCTCAGTCTCTGAGGCTCCCTGTGTAACGATAGATACTCCGATCTATCGACACTTGGCTCCAGATCCGAAATCTGTCCAACAATGATACTTGCCATTTCTATGGCCTTTCCCCACTTTGTTACCTAATGTTTTCCCTGCATTCCTAATTTTTAACCAGCTTCTTGATCTTGAACTCTCATACTCAAATTCAATTTATTTCAACAGACGCTTTGGTATTCCCACTAAGTGCCAGGGACTGTGATAAGCCCTGACAACACAATCTTGAGAAATTATTCACATTTCTCCAAGCATTGATGCCTTTGTTTTCTTTCCACTTCCCTATTGCCTTAACCTCTGCCAGCTGGCTTCCATCGTCACTGCTCTACTGAGATTGTTCTCTCAATGGTTGCCAATAGTTTCTTTGTTCCAAAATTAAAGTTTTTTTAAATTAATATCCTCTTTCTTCTTGACTTTTCTCCTATTTTGGCTTTGTTCAGCACCAGCTTGCAACTCTGCTGCCTCATCTTGTCTACTACAATGCATTGGCTGGACTCCTACCTCTACAAGTGCGTTTTATTTTCCTTGATGTTATTTTACTGACTCATCCAACTAAGTTTGCCTAATATTAGGTCTTGATTTTCTGCTCGCACTTTGCACTGTCTTCCTAAAACAAAACACACAATAATCAAAAACATCAAACTTTAAGAGTT
The DNA here is from genome assembly GCA_004026765.1 of Micronycteris hirsuta. Lineage (NCBI taxonomy): Eukaryota > Metazoa > Chordata > Mammalia > Chiroptera > Phyllostomidae > Micronycteris > Micronycteris hirsuta. Next base: position 88,290 of record PVJI01004115.1, on the reverse strand, counting down.
AAACGAATGAGGAAGTATTGAATATATTCTATTTATCTTATTTTGTTCATTCATCAGAAACATTTTATTTATCTCTAAGGCTGTTTTACATAAACTTTGTACCTGTAAAGTAGGGAGGTAGATTAAATCTTTAAGTAATGCTGACATTTAAAAGTTTTATGGCCGTGCAATAGTAAATCCAACTTGTCTTTCAAGTTTTGCATTTAAACTTATATTTCTTGCTTGACTTATGCACTTCTATTTCCACTGAGATACTACTGTAAACACAAAGTGTTCTTAATTTTATATATCCACATTTTAATGAATTGATTTTCTCTTCTAATCCAACCTCTCTATATATATCTACATTTTTATTAGCATTACCTTGAACTTAGATTTGAGTAAGCAGCACCTATGTGGCAAATCCATGGTAAGCCCTGTCTTCCTTTGACACGTTATCATTGTTTCACTGATTCAGAGATGGAATTATGAAGTAATATTTGACTTTCTCTTTCTTCACTTTAAGATGGAAGAAGTTGGCAAATCCTCTGTATTTAGTTTCAGCAATAAAAGCAATAATATCTAATTCCTGATATTATAATATAACTTGGAAGTTGATAGTGCTTCCTCCCACATATTATCGCATTAAGCAGCTAGGATGTGGATATGCAAACATATCATAATATTAACTCATCACTGTTCTGTGAACTTGATGTGATAGTCCCATTTAACAGATGGGTATGTTAAGGCTGAATTAAGTAATTTTTTTTTTTTAAGATTTTATTTATTTATTTTAGAGAGAGGGGAAGGGAGGGAGACAGAGAGGGAGAGAAACAGCAATGTATGGTTGCCTCTCACATGGCCCTCACTGGGGACCCGGCCCGCAACCCAGGCATGTGCCCTGACTGGGAATCGAACCGGGACCTTTTGGTTTCCAGCCCGCGCTCAATCCACTGAGCTACACCAGCCAGGGCATTTGTTTGTTTGTTTTTTACACAGAAGCAGTGTCTAGACCGTGTATGTAAAAGAGATTTCACCTCCATTCACAGTGGTCCGGCGTTATTTTATGCCTATAACTGCTCATGGCACCGGAAAGAATATAGCAGCAAATAAATGAGAAAAAAGTAATTAAAGAAAGATTTTATTTATTTATTTTTAGAGAGAGGGGAAGAGAAGGAGAAAGAGAGGGAGAAAAATATCAGTGAGTGGTTGCCTCTCACTCACCCCCTACTGGGAACCTGGGCAGCAACCCAGGCCTGTGCCCTAACTGGGAATCAAAGAGGCAACCCTTGGTTCACTGGTCCTTGCTCAATCCACTGAGTTATACCAGCCAGGGAAGAGTTAAGTAATTTTTAATTCAGGATTTATGCTAACCCTATTATGCCATATAACACTGCTTTGTGACATACAGTGACTCCAAAACTTGCTTTTTCATTTTCATATCTACTATTTATGTAATTTGGGTGTAATTATCTCCAACCTAAATGAGTAAATAGTTTATTTTGTATAACCACACCTTTGCTATTTTTCCACACTACTCTGCTTATTGTTATCATTCTTTGTTGTATTACTTTCCATTTAAAGTAGTCTTTTTTTTCTGATTGTAAAACAGATAAAGAGATTCCCAAATGCCAGAAGATGTTTTATGTGCTGTCTTTTGGCATTTATTACTCTGGAATAAAAATCCAAGATTCCTTTAAATTTGTTTTTTGAAGATCTCTTATTTCTTAATTGAATATTTGTAGAAATTTATCAACATTTGCATGAGTTTATGTCTAATTATTGGAATATTTTTATATGTTCTTAGTTACTTGTTCATATTTCTCTTTTCTCCTTCTAAAACTCATATAACAAGTTAATTTTAACTCTTGCATCATTTCTACTCCGCTAAAAATATTTTCTCATTTTAACTTGTGAAAAGTGGTAAAAAGGGGGAATGAGACAAAATACTCGGAAGATTAATAAAGAATTTATCCTAAGAGGTTAGAAAAAAATCACAATAAACATAAAGTAAAAGAAATGACATAATGAGATTTTTAAGAGAACGAAAGAGAAAGCAAAAGTACAGCAGAGAGTTTCAGCGAAGTCAAAAGTTGGTTTGCTAAAAAGACAAATAAGATCAAGACTAATAAAAACAAATCACCCTAAATTTTAGGAAACAGATACACCTCTGAAGAATGACTTAGTACTGGTCTTTACTGGCTAATCTCTGTCTTCTTTAAATGCTTACCTTAAGACAGAAATATTTAATGACTATTTCCCAATAATATGTAAATATTCTGTGGGGTCTAAATTTATTCTGAATTTAAATATATATTTGGGATGAATGATATGAAAGCTGAACATTATAGAATCGAATTTGCCAAATAAAGAAAGATTATTTTTTTCCTTAGGAGATTTATCTGCTCCTAAGACCTCTTAAGTTTAAAATGGTCTAGAGGAAAATGTATCATTTTGATTTGTTCAGGAGGTACGAAATTTCAGAACAATAAACATTTGTTAAGTAAAACACTTGATATAGTAAAACACTTGAAAGCCTTCTCTCTCTAGTGCTTTAAGAGAAGTACCTGGTCAAGCTTCAGGAAAGATGTTAAACCATTGGATTTGTATATAAAATGAGAGTCATGCAAGAATTATATGAGTCAAAAATTCTAAGAACCACATCAAGATTTTATAGATAAAGATGCTGCTCTGTGTGTGTGTGTGCTTACATATGTGTGTAGAGCAGCAAGGTAAGACAAAGACGGTGCCATGTCTTCAGATTTTAGAAAAGCAATACGTGTGTGTATGTAGTTATTTCTTTATCTCACCAACAATATACAGCACTAGTTGACCCTTTCACGATGTCTTGGCACACTTAAGACATTATTCGTTCAATTAAATAAAACAATTTCATTTAATCACCTTTGAAACATCCCTTTGGAAAACTTTGTAATGACTCTCTCAATCTCACCATTAACAGTGGCAAATATAGCCATTTGCAAGCTTACTACCCATCACAACACATAAAATTTAGCATTTGCATGCACCACAAAAGAAGGAGGGTGAAAATGTCTCACATTATATGGACACTGAAGTCATGATTTTCAATTGTCCTTGCACCAGTGAAATTTGTGGTGTTTGAGCAATACAACCTCTGTACTCGGGTTGTGGGGAATCCTGCTTGTACAAAAACTCCTGCCCTACAAAGGCAGCACTACATGCTTATTTTACTGAGGTTCCTTTATTCTGTAATCAAAAGGCAAAAAACATATTAGACTGACTTTTGTTAAACCTGTTATTCATATTTGTGTGTGTGCATGTGCGTGTGTGTGTGAGAGAAGGAGAAAGAGAGATTGCTATAAAGAGACCCCCTAGCTCATTAACCTTCTAGGGCGTGAGTAATGGATTCAGAATGATATTTCAATGGTATAGAGACATTATCTCCTCTATTGTTAAGTTATTTAAAAGTTATATTTTCCCCACATTGAGTCAGAAGGAGCTAGATTCTACAAAGAGGAGCAAATGAGAAACAAATGGGTTTTTGGGCGTGGTGTGCATGGTATCCCGAAAACACCAGGGTCCACCATTCCCTTCATTTCATGGACCATATGTTCTGCTTTCCTGTGTAGGGAAATACAACACAATGACATCTGGAAGGCTTTTCCTGCCCTTAATTTTTTTTTAAATCCCTGTCTTAAATAAAGCTGAAGTATTAGAAGTGATGTGGACATATATAAGCATGATTTTTGACTAGCAGCAGTACTAAATTTTCAATGTAAAACGTTGGATTTATATTTCATTTGCAATTAACTCAGTATAAATGAGTTTTGAAGCCTGCGCATTAAGCAGACTTCAGTGAAATAAGCTTGCAAAAATAGATGTTTATTTCTTCAGTCAAGAAATTTCTCTTTTATAAAACAAATAATAAAGGTAAGCATTTAATAATCCCCCAAATCAGACTCAAGTTCAACATAGAAATTTGGAAAAACTAAAAATGTACTTGATAGCCAAATTTGGCCTGATCTTGCTTACTTGTTAAATGAGCATGGTTATTTCAATTAGGAAGCATGCTGGGTATCATGGCATAGTCACGACCGAGATATGTGAGACTGACTTTTAAATGCCTCCATTTCTCTAATTAATACACATCCCTCACCTTGAAATTTGAAAATAAGTGTAGCATCATGGGGTGTCAACAATGTTAAGAAGTATAAACGTAGCATCATTAAATGGTATCTGAGGAAAATAGAGTGAAAATGGCATTTACCTTAAAAAGTTCAAAATTTGTCTTAAATATTGTTGGAACTTATTTTCCACTTTAAAAATGGTATTTTGTGTCATATTTAATGTGGGTCATTGATTAGTAGATAAAGTGTGCTTCTGCCATGAGTATATAGAATATCCCACGGCTTCCAAAAGAATTGTGCTAATCCGGTAGCCACTAACCGCATATGGATATTTATACTTCGATTAATTAAAATTAAATACAGTTTAAAAATGCAGTCCATAGTTAAGTATTAAGTGTTTATTATACACATATGGCTAGTATTTTCTGTATTGGGCAGGATAAATACAGAACATTTCAATGTGGCTGATAGTTCTAATAGACAAGGCTGTCTATCAGAGTAGAGCCCTGCAAAGCATTTCAGAAGAAAACATTCAGAACTTCAGGAAGTGTTACAATGGCAGAATTATTTGGCCTGGAAGGAAGAAAGAGGTCTGGCTTCAGGATGATTTGAATGACAGAAAGGCTACAAAGAGAGGCATCCAACTGTTTTCATATAGTAGGTAGGGAAAGGAGAAACTGATTTCAAATACAGTGGAGGGATTTAGGTTAAACAAAAAAAATGAGGGTTATTAAAAATAAATGACTTACAAGAATGTTCCCCTTCTTGGCTGTCTCTAAGAAAGCCATATACTTAGTGAAATCTGTGAATATTTATCAGGGGTATTTAAATGAAATGTTTAAGTATTCTTTGCAAACTCAGAGAGATGAAGTTATTCAATCAATCAATATTTATTGGATGGGTTCTATGTCTCAGGCAATGTATAAGAGAGAAGATATACAAGGGGAAAATCCCCCAAAACCAGAATCTATTTATTAAAAAATGTGTATTTATTCTTACATGTTTAAATTTCAGTCACCTTTAATATATTTGCAATTTGGTGCAATATACCTATTGAGACATTTTTTTCCACTGCTCAAAACAGTTTTGAACTTGTCAACTTTGATGCCTTTTAGTGCGTTTGCTGTTTTATGTTTCACCTCTTCCACATAGGCAAAATGTTTCCCTTTGAGGATCTTTTTCATCTGGGGAAAAAAAATGTTGCTTGGGGTGAGATCTGGTGAATACGGAGTGTGAGGCATGGCGGGGTCAGGCTGTTTTGGTAAAAAATTGCTGAACACTCAGCCCAGTGTGAGCAGGTGAGCTTATAAATCACCCATCATGAAATGGGCAAATGCATTGAAAGAATCTTCAAAAAAGTTCACTGCAGCCACATGCAGCCTCTCACAACAATGCCAGTTGGTACACTGGTGAAGATGAGTTCCTAGAACACTCACCTAGTGGGGGAAGCCTGTACTTCAAGGTGCCTGCCCTCCAGCAGGAGCACTCAACACGATTTACCTAATTCCTCCCCTAACAATATTATATTACAGGAATTAGGGAGATAATGAATGAATGAATGAATGAAAGGAATATTCCAGGAAATAAAAGGAGTCATAAGAAACATACAATACCATAATATGGAGGAAGTGACTTGGGTAGTACATAAATTTGGGAAGCCAAGGAAGGCCTCTCTGAGGAGCTATTTGTGTTGACATTTCCATAGGAAGAAGAAGCCCAACTATGATGAAATAAGATACTCTAGGGGAATCTGCTCCAAAAGAAAAAAAAGAGAGAGAGAAAGTACATATTAAGGGGAAACAAAAACTGATATGTTTGGAGAAGGGTAAAGGAAGGAAAGAGTGCTTTGAGATGAGTTGGAGAAATATGCAGGGCCTAGTTCATGTAGACCATGAAATGGAGTTCTATGTTATCTGGTTGCAATAGGAATATATGGAGGATTTAACAAATCATCTGGCTCTTTGACAGACAGTCGGGGTATGAAGCCATGAGGGAAGGGTGGGGCAGGAGGGCAGTCAGGGACAGGCATCAGGGATGAACTGCAGATTTATCAGCAGAGATGTTAATGAGCTGTCAAATTTAATGTGTTTGGGTGGTTGACAGTAGAGTGTAAGGTAAAAAAAAAGGATTATTCTTAGTGTTTGACATGAGCAAAGGAATAAATGATGGTGGAACTTATTGAAATAGTGGAGTCTTTGTTGTGTCCTGTTTGGAAAGATTTCCTGTTAACTCTGAAACATATTTTAGACATTGAAGTTGACATGTGTAATGGACATTAAAATATAGTAGTCTGTGAAACAGAGTATTGACCACTACAAAAAGTAAGTATGAATTTAGATAATTTATACACACCTCTGTCAAACATCTTGATCTAATTGGTATTATTAAGGATAGTACCATAAGGGCAAAATAATATATATAATCTTTCCATGTGCATTTGAAAGATTGCACATGGAAAGTTTATACGTATATATTTAAGGGCAAAATAGTACCATAAGGGCAAAATATTTATATATAAACTTTCCATGTGCATTTGAAAGATTCTCCAAGATAAATCATCTGCTCAGCCATAAAATAAATCTAATTCAAAGATTAAAACCTTATAAATTCTGGACTAAAAATAGCATGGAATTAAACTAGAACTCAGTAATAAAATATGCAAATATTTGGAAATTTAATAATGTAAGTAAACCATGGGTTTAAAAAATCACCAAAAGTTGAAAAATATTTTCACTGAAAATAACTAAACACATTGAAGTTTAGTGAATATAGCTAAAGAGTTCTTAGAAATCAGTACTTTTAAAAGTCTCTATTGAATAGAAGAAAGGATTGAAGCAACAATCTAAGTTTTGAGTTTAAGAAGCAAGGAAAATAAGAGTAAATTGATCTCACAGTCAATATAAAAGATAGTAAAATAAGATAAAAGCAGAAATCAATGAAATAGAAAACAAAATTTGATTTTTTTAAAGGTCAAGAAGGATAATGGGGGAAAATAAGGAAAGAATCATCAAGGAACATGTATAAAGACACCTGGACGAAGCCAAAGGGGGTAGGATTGAGGGTGGAGGTAGGAAGGGGTGGGGTAGGGGAATTTGGAGGGGAATGGAGACAACTATATTTGAACAACAATATAAGAAATAATGATTATATCATTAGATGCATAAAAAGCATTTGATCAAATCCAGCATAGCAAACTTTAACATAGAACTGGAAGTTGTAGCCACAACAATCAGACAAAAAGAAAAAATAGTGTCAAAATTAGAAAAGAGGAAATACAAAAATTTGCTAGATTTACCTACAGAAGGAGAGAAAATATAAATTAGCAAACAGGAATGAAGATTGAAATAAATAAATGAAACTGCCTTTATTCATAGTTGATATAATTGTTGCCAAAGAAATTCCTAAGAAATCTATAAAAACAGTATCAGAACTAGTAAGAAAATTTAGAAAGTTGACTGTATATGAGGTAAATATACAGAAGTTAGTTTTACTCATGTGTATTCAATTGCAAATAATTGAATAATAAAATTAAAATATAAATATTCACTTACAATAACATTAAATAAACTTCAAATACCTGGGAATAAATTTAACCAATGACCTGCAAGGCCTCTATACTTAAAACTATAACATATTGTAACAGACAAATTTAAAAAGACCTGAGCCAATGGAGAGATATGTCACATTTACTTGGATGAATTTGAAGATGCAATATTGTTTAGATTTCGCTTACCCCCAAATTAACCTGTAAACTCACTGAACTCTTAATCCAGATCTCATAAATCTTTGTTTTATATTTTGACAAGCTGATTCTAAAATTGTACATGATGTGAAAATGCAAAAGATCTGCAATAGCCAAAACAATTATGTATAAAAACAAACTTGTAGGGATTACACTTACTTGTTTAAACACTTACTTTAATACAGTGGAAGTCAAAATAGGATGGCTGATGTTAGAAATACAGATAAGTGGACCAAAATGGAGAGTTCTAAGACATGCTGATATTTATATGGTTGATTGACTTTCAACCAAATAAATTATGGGAAAATAAATCTTTTCAACAAATGGTACACAAACTGACTTTCCAGATGGGTCAAAATGTACTTACACTCAAACCTCATAGCATACACTAACATTAATTGCAGATGGTTCATAGAGCTAATCATAAAAGCTAAAGCTACAAAAATTCCAAGAGAAATCAAAGAACACTTTCAGAAACTTAGGTAGGCAAATATTTCTTTTGAGGGAATCATAAAGCACTAGGCACAAAATAAAAAAAAATTGTATTGGATCAATATTAAAAAGTCTTCTCATGAAAAGATTAAATTAAGGACATGAGAGGCAAGAAGGCAAGATACATATAGGGAAGGGAAATGTATATATTTATTATATACACATATATAAATATATATATTTCATTGACAACAAAACATTTTTCTGAAATAACTTTAAAATCTCCATGGAAGTTGATAAAACAATACAGAATTCCATGTACCCTTCATCTATCTTTCCTCAATGAACATCTTACAAGATAGTAATGCAATGCTCAAAATCAGGATATTGGTACAATTCTACTAACTATCGACTATATTAAAATTTTACCTGTTTAGGTTTAAATTTTATTCATATTAATTTATTTTTATACTCAATTATTTATTTATTGATGCCTTCTTAGAAGTTTTAACTTGTGCTTCTGCTGACATTTTAAGAGGTGTCAATCTTTCTATTTACAATCACAGACTTGGAGTGGAACAAAAGACATCCTTCTGGGAGTCAAAGGCAAAACATTATATGAGATGCCCTAAGGGGGAATAAAGATATCTTGTCTTCCCTTTTGTGAACATAGCTAATACGAAACTTCTTTCTTTAGTCTGGCTCATCCTATTCAAAAAATAGAAAAAATTACAATCTACATTGTATATAATGTAGTTTGTAAAACAATAAAACATATTAAATATCAAATGCATGTCTGCATTATTAAAAATCATTAAAAGCCAAGCAAGAATTTTTTATGGAAATTGAAATACCTAACAGCTGCTGATAAAGGCACTGCTCAGGTTAGGCAATGAGGCCAGGCTACTTACTTATTTTAAGAGAACTTCATGAGGGACTTTTGGAAGGACGGATTTTCTGGGTAGTTCTCTGGTTGGAATAGTTGGGTCAGAAAACTCTGAAATGGCGCCAGGAACTTGAGTTATTGCAACTTAAATGCCCAGAATTAACTGTAAAACCACCTTTTGATCGTGTTTGTTTTTAAAATCCTCTTTCTTGTGTTTTAAATATTTATTTGATTGTATTTTTGGTCATTATTCTTTTGTATTTTTCAATACTGTTTCATGTGCAGTTTAAAGTATAGTATTATAAAACAATCATTCCTATGAAGTCATTCAGCTCACATCAAAGTAACCAATCAAATGCAGAACTTTCTGTTTGCTAAAACATTGTCTGCATTCTGGTACATAGACCAACAATGGTTTACTTCTGTAAAAATAAGTTCATAAAACCCATATTTTGGCATCAGAGGTTTTGGGCCAAGTAGTAATAATTTTGACTAGAAACCATTTACATATATTGGAAGTAGTAAGTTTAAATGCATACAAGTAGCTTGTTAATCAATAAACTAAATTACTTTTTAGTTTTATTTACTTAGCATTACTGTAAGTTTTATTCTAATTTAAAGAAAGTCATTTATATTTCTAAACTAAAAAAGAACAATCCTTGTAAAGTGTATACCACATAATAGGAATTATTCTAAGCAATTTATATAAAACTTAATCATTGTAAAATCATTTAAGTATTATATATTTTTCTTATAAAAAATCTAAGGCAAAAATAGATTGAAGAGAGGATTCCATATTGCCTAGAACATTAGATTGCATGAATCTTTCATCATTTTCATCTCTAAAATTTTACAATATTGCTAAAAATTTTTTAACAACTATAAACAAAGGATGGGAGAAATGCTAAATGGTACTAACCCCTACCCTGTTAAAATCGATCGTCAATTACACATGCTAACTTACTTGCAAGAATTTGTATTTAGCTCTATTTTATTTTGGGGGTAATATGATTTTCATTAAAATAGAGTTTATAATAACAAATTCTACAATTAAGGAAATAGGGTTCTGGTATCTTAAACTATTTCTCATAAATAATAATTCAATATACAAATTAAGATCATAGAGTAGAAAAAGCGAACTTTAAACATCCACACACCAAAGTTAACTATAGTTTCAATGCAATCCCTACCAAAGTGCCAGTGGCATTTCATTTATTCATGCATTCAAACATTTTATTGTTGTTCTATTACAGTTGTCCCAGTTTTTCCCCTTTCGCTTTCCGCTGCCCAGCCCACCCCCTGCTCCCACAGTCAGTCCTCACCCTGTTGTCCATGGCCACGGGTCACTCATACATGTTTCTTAACTAGTCCCTTCCTCTTCTTCCCACACTTATCTCCCTCCTCACTCTCCTGTTGTCACGGTAATTTTTAACAGAAATAGAGAAAAATGTTAAAGGTTATACAAAACCACAAAAGACATCAAACAGCCAAAATAATCCTGAGAAAGAAGAACAAAGCTATAGGCATCACACTTCCTGATTTCAAACTATAACACAAAGCAGTATTAATTAAAACAGTATAGCACTGACATTAAAAAAAATTGACACATGGATTAATGAAACAAAATTGATAGTCCAGGAAGAAACCTCCACATTATAGTCAATATTTGAAAAAGGAGCCAAGGCTACACAGTTGGGAAAAAATATTCTCTTTAATAAATGGTGTTGGTAAAATTTGATAACAACATGCAGAAAAATAAAATTAGACCCTTAACTTACACCACTCACAAAAATTAACTCAAAGTGAATTGAAAACTTAAACATAAGACCTGAAACGGGAAGACTCTGAAAGGAAAATATATGGGAAAAGTTCCTTGACATCACTATTGACAAAAAACTTTTCAGGATATAACACCAACAGCACAAATGATAAAATCAACAATCAACAAGGGGAACTACATCAAACTAAAAAACTCTGCACAGGAAAAGAAACAAACAGCCCGGCTGGTGTAGCTCAGTGGATTGAGCGTGGGCTGGGAACCAGAGGGTCCCGGTTTGATTCCCAGTCAGGGCACATGCCTGGGTTGCAGGCCAGCTCCCCAGTGAGGGCCACGTGAGAGGCAACCATACATTGCTGTTTCTCTCCCTCTCTTTCTCCCTCCCTTCTCCTCTCTCTAAAAATAAATAAATGAAATCTTTAAAAAAAAAAAAAGAAAAGAAACAATTTCAAAAAGGGAATATATAAAATATTTGCAAAACATATATCTGATAAGGAATTAATATCCAAAATATACGAAGAACTTACACAGTTTAATAACAAAGAACAATCTTATAAAAATGGACAGAGGAATTAAATAATTTTCTTTTCTTTTTAAAAATTTGTATTATATTTTTTATATTTAAAAATTTAATAGATATTGCCATATTTTTTTCCAAAAAAGCAGAGCAACTTTTATTCCTTCCAACAATGTAAGGAAGTGCCTTTTATATCTCATCTAAAATTTTTGTCAGATGAAGACATGAGAACAAGGCACTTCACTGTGCTTTAATTCAGGACTATTTGTGACCTTGAGTAGCTTTGTGCATTGCTCACCATTTATCTTTATTCTTCTGTAAATTGCCTCTTTTTTCTACTGGGTTGTTTTCTTATGGACTTATGAGAGCTTTTTGTCTATTAGGTATATTTACTTTTTAGCATATGTGTTGCAGATATTTTTTTCCCAGTCCTTTTGTCTTGACTTTGAAAAGTATCATTTGCCAAAAACTTTTAAACCCTTTCTATGTTATTTTTATTGCTTTTCTTTACGCCATATACTTTTTTGTGTATTTGTTTTATTTTTTAAATTTTTTTATTATTTTTTACTGTTATTCCATTAGAGTTGTCCCAGTTCCTCCCCTCCTTGCCCTCCTCCACCCATCCCACCCTTTGCTTCCCCAGTCAATTCCCACTTTGTTGGGTCATTCATACATGTTCTTTGTCTAGTCCCCTCCCTTTCTTTCTATCTTTACCCTCCCTCCCTCTCCCCTGGTCACTTTCAGTCTGCTCCATGTTTCCATGCCTGTGGTTCTATTTTGTTCATTACATACTCATTAGATTCCTCTTATGGGTGTGATTATATGGTATTTGTTTTTCACTGACTGGCTTATTTCATTTAGCATAACATTCTCCATTTCCATCCATGCTGTCACAAAAGGTATTGTATTTTTTTACATTACTTTTAGTCCCCTTCTACCTTGTCCCCCACACAATCACTACACTGTTGTCCGTGTCAGTGAGTCATTTTCCCTTTTTGCTCCATCCCTCCACTCCCTAACCTCCCCCACCATTACCTGTCATCCTGATCTCCATTTATGAATCTGTCCCCTTTTTCATTGTTAGTTCAGTTTGTTCATTAGATTCTACATATGACTGAAATCATATGGTATTTGACTTTCTCTGACTAGCTTATTTTACTTAGCATAATGTTCTCCAAGTTCATACACACTGTTGCACAGGGTAAAATTTTCTTCTATTTAAGGCCAAGTAGTTTTCCATTGTGTAAATGTCCCACAGTTGTTTTACCCACTCATCTATTGATGGACACTTGGGCAGCTTCCATATCTTGGAGATTGTAAATAATGCTGAAGTAAACATAGGGGTGCTCATGTTCTTTCAAACTAGTGTTTTGGGTTCCTTTGGATACATTCCCAGAAGTGGGATCGCTGGGTCAAAAGGCAGATCCATTTTTAATTTTTTGAGCTATCTCCACACAATTTCCCACAGTGGCTGCACCGGTCTGCATTCCCACCAACAGTGCAAAAGGGTTCTGCTTTCTCCATATCCTTGCCAGCATTTGTTGTTTGTTGATGTATTGATGATAGTCATTCTGACAGGTGTGAGATGATATCTCATTTTGGTTTTAATTTGCATTTCTTTGATGACTAGTGACATCGAGCATATTTTCATATGTCTATGGGCCATCTACATGTCCTCTTTGGAGAAGTGGCTATTCAGGCCCTTTGCCCATTTTTTAATTGGGGTGTTTGTTTTTTTTGGTGTTGAGATTTTAAGTACTTTTTAAATTTTGGATATTAACTCCTTATCAGATCTATTGGTGAATATGTTCTCCCATTCTGTGGGTTGTCTTTTTATATTAATGATGATTTCCTTTGCTGTGCAAAACCATTTTAGTTTGATGCAGTCCCATTTGTTTATTTTTTTTTTTGTATCCTGTGCCAGAAGAGATATATCCAATAACAAAAATTGATTTGAGCAATGTCCAAGATTTTGCTGCCTATGTTTTCTTCCAGAATTTTTATGGTTTGGGGTCTAGCATTTAAGTCTTTGATCCCTTTTGAATGTATTCTTGTGTGCGGAGAATGAAGGTGGTCATTTCACTTTTCTGCATGTATCTGTCCAATTTTACCAACACCATTTATTGAATAAACTATTTTTAGCTCATTGTATGTGCTTGCTTCTTGTGTCAAATATTAATTGACTGTAAATGTGTGGGTTTATTTCTGTGCTCTCTATACTGTTCCATTGATGTGTGAGTCTGTTTTTATGCCAGAACTATACTGTTTAAATTACTATGGTCTTATAATATAGTTTGATATTAGGCAGCTTGATTTCTCCAACTTTGTTCTTCTTTTTCAGGATTGCTGTTGCTATGTGGAGCTTTTTGTGGATCCATATAAATATTTGAAATATTTATTCTAGTTCTGTGAAATATGTCATTGGAATCTTGATAGGAATTATGTTGAATCTATAGATTACTTTGCATAGTATGGACATTTTAATGATGTTAATTCTTTGTATCCATGAACACAGTATGTGCTTCCACTTGTTTGTATCTTCTTCAGTATCTTATAATTGCCCATGTACAGGTCTTTTATGTCCTTGGTTAGGCTTATTCCTAGGTATTTTATTATTTTAAAGCAATTATGAATGGGATTGTTTCCTTAATTTCTCCTTCTGGTAGTTTGTTATTGGCATACAACTGATTTCTAGATATTAATTTTGCTTCCTACTAATTTGCTGAATTCTTTGATCAGTTCTGGTGCTTTCTTGGTGGAATCTTTGGGGTTCTCTATGCACAGTATCATGTCATCTGCAAACAAAGACAGTTTTGCTACTTCATTTCCAATTTGGATGTCTTTTATTTCTTCTTCTTGTTGATTGCGGTGGCTAGGACTTCTAGTGCTATGCTGAACAAAAGAGGTGAAAGAGGAATCCCTGTCTTGTTCCCAATTTTAAGGGGGACATTGGTAGTTTTTGCCCATTGAGTATGATTCTGGCAGTGGGTTTGTCATATATGGCTTTTATTATATTTAGTTATGATCCCTCTATTCTCACTTGCTGAGACTTTTGATTATAAATGGGTGCTGGATTTTGTCAAATGCTTTTTCTGCTCTATTATGTGATCATGTGCTTTTTATCCCTCATTTTGTTTATGTGGAGAACCACATTATTGATTTACAAATGTTGTACCAACCTTGTGTCCCTGGAATAAATCCCACTTGATCATGGTGTATGATATTTTCAATGAGTTGCTATTTTTGGTTTGCTAATACTTTGTTGAGAATTTTAGCATCTATGTTCATCAAAGATATTGGCTTATATATTTTTTCTTTGTAGTGTCTTTAGGCCTTGTCATTATAATTACAATGTGTGTTGCTGTAGGCCTCTTTGGGTTCATCTTGTTTTAGACTCTCTGTGCTTCCTGGGCTTATGTGTATTTTTCTTTCAATAGATTAGTGAAGTTTTTGGCCATTATATCTTCTAATAGGTTCTCGAACAATAGCTTGCTCTCTTCTTTCTGGTATTCCCATGATGCAGATGCTGTTCTGCTTCATGCTGTCCAAAGTGTTTCTTAAGCTCTCCTCATTTTTAAATTTTTTAAAAAATATATAGTTTATTGATTATTTTATTACAGTAGCCTCATTTTTTCTCCCCTGTGTCCCCCTCTGCCCTGTACTCCTCTCCCACAAGCATTCCCCCACTTAGTTCATGTCCATCTGTCATACGTATAAGTTCTTTGGCTTCTCCATTTCCCATATTATTCTTAACCTCCCCCTGTCTATTTTGTACCTACCATTTATGCTTCTTATTCCCTGTACCTTTCCCCCATCCTTCCCCAATCCCCTCCCTGCTGATAACCCTCCATGTGATCTCTATTTCTGTGAATCTCTTCCTGTTATAGTTGTTTGCTTAGTTTGTTTTTGTTTTTTTTAGGTTTGGTTGTTGATAGTTGTGAGCTTGTTGTCATTCTACTGTTCATAGTTTTGATCTTCTTCTTTTTGTTAACATTTCATATAATAAAGACTTGGTAATGATGAACTCCTTTCACTTGACCTTATCTGGGAAGCATTTTATCTGACCTCCCATTCTAAATGATAGCTTTGCTGGATAGAGTAATCTTGGATGTAGTTCCTTGCCTTTCATGACTTTGAATATTTTTTTTCTAGTTCCTTCTCGCCTGCAAGGTTTCTTTTGAGAAATCAGCTGACAGTCTTATGGGAACTGCTTTGTAGGTAACTCTCCTTTTCTCTTGCTGCTTTTATGTTTTTATCCTATCTTTACCCTTGGGTAATATAGTTATGATGTGCCTTGGTGTGTGCTTCCTTGAGTCCAACTTCTCTTGGACTTTCAGAGCTTCCTGGAGTTCCTGGAAGTCTATTTCCTTTGCCAGATTGGGGAAGTTCTCCTTTGTCATTTTTTCAAGTAAGTTTTCAAAGGCTTGCTCTTCCTCTTCTCCTTCTGGCACCCCTATGATTTGGATGTTGAAACATTTAACATTGTCCTGGAGGTTCCTAAGCCTCTCCTCATTTTTTGAATTCTTGTTTCATCATTCTGTTCCGGTCACATGTTTATTTCTTCCTTCTGCTCCAAACTGTTGATTTGAGTCCTGGTTTCTTTCCCTTCACTGTTGGTTCCCTGTACATTTTCCTTTATTTCACATTTCAGTCTTCACTTTTTCCTCTATTTTGTAACCATACTCAACCATTTCTGTGAGCATCCTAATTACCAGTGTTTTGAACTGTGCATCTGATAGGTTGGCTATCTCTTCATTGCTTAGTTGTATTTTTTCTGGAGCTTTGATCTGTTCTTTCATTTGGGCCATATTTTTTGTCTTGGTGTGCCTTTCATGCAGTAAGGAGCAGAGCCTTAGTTATTCACCAGGGAGGGGCAACCCACATGGCTGCATTGTGGTGCTGTATTTGGGAGAGGCAGGCATCTGAGAGGGAATAATTCCACTTGCTCAGCTCTCTGCCAGCTTTCAGTCACTTCCCCCACTACTTACAATCAAGTTGGACCATTCTGGTACTGATTCCCAGGTGGGTGGGTTTGTGTGCATTCTAGGATCCTGAGGCTCTCTCCAATGAACTCTCCTGTGAGGCTGGGAGTTTCTTCTGATGCCTCAACCTCCACAGGTTTTTTCAGTCAGAGGCTTTGAGGCTTTATTTCTCTGCGCTGGAAACCTGGGTTTCACGGTCTTTCTTGCTACCCAGTTGTTCCTCCCAGTTTATCCATATGCAAATTTGGGACCACCTGGTCTGCTAGTCACTGCCTCTCATGGTCCACCAGCCACCACCTAGCCACAAGTCCTCTCCACCCCAGCTGTCCGTCTCCACCCCTCCTACCGGTCTGGATGAATGTTTCTTCTTTATCTCTTTTATACAGTTTGATTTTATGGCAGTTCTGGTTATTTTTCATTTTTAAATTTGTTGTCCTTCTTTTGGTTGTGTGAGGAGGCAAAGTGTATCTACCTATACCTCCATGTTGGCCAGAAGTCCTAAAAATTATTTTTTCTTTTTCTGCTTTGCCTGGGTATTTTTTTTTTTTCTACTTTGCCTTCCAAATCACTGAGTTGATCCTCTGGTTTGGCTAACCAACTGTTTATTCCTTCCAGCATATTTTTTATTTCAGATATTTCATTCTTTATTTCTGTCTGGTCCTTTTTTAATGGTTTCTATGTTTTTTAATGTTTTTGAGTATCCTTATTATCATTACTCTAAAGTCTCTATCTGATAATTGCATGCCTCCATTTCATCTAGTTCTTCTTCTGGAGAATTCTCTTGTTCTTTCATTTGGGGTCTTTTTTCTTTTTCTTCCAATTTTGGCTTCTTCTTTGTATTTACTACCTCAGCTGTTGAACTAACCAATCATTAAACCAATCAGTTATTGAACTAATCAATCTGTTATCAGCAATTGGGCTTCAGCACACAGGGTAGAGCAGAGTAATTCCTGTGGGTGAGGCTATTGCTTCCCCTCAGTTGATGGCACTTGGAGAGCAGTGCTCTACTTGAGAAATATGGCTTCAGCAATATGGTGAAAGACTCAGCACAGAGATTTTGGTGGCTATTCCTTTAGTTCTTTCCCCAGAGCCACCAAACTCAAACTCACCTCAAGCATCTCTAATACATGCTGCCTTCCTCCTGCCAGAGCTCAATGTAAGTAGTTGCAAACAAAATTTTGTGCACTGGTCCTTTAAGAGTCTCTCTGCATCTGTAGCTGTCCATTCCTGCAGGCAGAAACCCTGCTGCTTTTCACAGCTGGAAGTTTTTGGGTTCTTTTCTGGCTCTCATGCTGTAGGCTGGGGAGCCCAGATTGGGATTTTAGATCTCACACTTCTCAGGGGAACCCCCTCACTGCTGAGCTATCCCTCCAGATCCTCAGCTGCCACCTGTGGGAGCCCCGACAGCCTTCTTGTGTCTCCACAGTCCTACAAGTCGTGTGGTGGTGAAGTGGTCTCTTCTGTGTGTGGTTATAGGTTTCTCTCCAGCCGGTGTTTAGTATGTTATTCAGGATGCTTTCTCTACAATTTAGTTGTAATTCCAGATTTTTTCTAGAAGGAGGTTAGTGTAGGTTCCACTTACTCCTCCATCATCTCAGATATTTTTCTAAAGAAGACTTACAAATGGCCAACAGATACATAAAAGAGTATTCAACATCTCCAATCATCAGGAAAATACAAATGAAAACGTCTGTGAGGCATGCCCTCACACCTGTTAGAATGGCTATCTACAGGAGAGGAGCTAGCGCATATTCACATAGTGCTAGAATATGGAGAAAAGGAAGCCCTTGCTCAGTGGTGGTAGAATGTAAACTGGTACAGCTACTAAGGAGGACAGTATGGAGATTTCTCAAAA
The DNA here is from genome assembly GCA_004026765.1 of Micronycteris hirsuta. NCBI lineage: Eukaryota > Metazoa > Chordata > Mammalia > Chiroptera > Phyllostomidae > Micronycteris > Micronycteris hirsuta. Next base: position 70,011 of record PVJI01004115.1, on the reverse strand, counting down.
ACTTAAAAATATAACTCTCATATTATCTAGCAGTTCTACTTTTTGCTATATACCTACAGGAAAAAAATAATAGGATCTCAAAGAGATATCTGCATTCCCATGTTCACTGAAGCATTACTCAATAGTTAATTTATGGTAACAATCTAAAAGTTCATCAATGGATGAATGGATAAAGAATATGTAGTTTACAAACATACACCCACACATATGAATATTATTCTACCATGAGAAAGAAGGAAAACCTGTCATTTGAGACAACATGAATGGACCCTGAGGGCATTATGCTAAGTGAAATAAGTCAGATGGAGAAAGGCAAAAATTGTTTGATTCTACTTTTATGTGAAATCTAAATGAATGTAAACTCATAGAAATAGAGAATAGAATGGTGATAACTAGGGACTGGTGAAGGGGGAAATGAAAAAGTATTGGTTAAAGGGTAAAACTTCCACTTAGAAGATTAATAAGTTTGGTGGATCTAATATACAGCATTGTGAACATAGTTAATAACTCTGTATTATATACTTGAAAGTTGCTAAAGGAGTAAATATGAAAAGTTTTCACCACAAAAACAATGGGATTAGATGTTATCTAAAACTATGGTGGTAATCATATTGAAATACATAAGTATATCAAATTAACACGCTGTATACCTTAAACTTATTCAATTTTATATATCAACTATAACTAAAAAAGAAAATACACATGTTAAAAATACTAGGTAATTTTTTTACTATACTAAAATAATTAAATAAAACTGCTAATTAATATGTACATAATTAATTTTAAGTTAAAGCACAAACACAGAATAATCAAAATGACAAACCTAAGTGCCATCCCATCTTGTTATTATCTGTGAATAATCACCTATCACTCAACTTTGAATCCTCCTTTATAAAATGTAAGTAATAATACAAACCTCATTGAACTGTTTTGAGGATAAAAACTAGATTAATGTAAAAAGCATGCCTAGAAATTAGTAGATGATACATTTCACAATTATTATTACTTTCTAAAATAATTTTATTATAATGGAAAAACCTAAACTTCAATTTATAATTTCAACCATCAGACCTCAAATTTTTGAGATTTCCTATGTCTTTGAAGGATGCTTTATTGTGTTGATTCCCACTTCTCAACAAGACTAAGAATTTTCATCTGGAACAGAATGCATGTAGGGTGAGGCAAAGGTAGGTTTCTGGTTGTGATCATGCAAAACGCAGTTTATTCTTCTATTATTATTATTGTAAGTTATTGTATTATTCTCCATACAAACAAAACTGCAAACCTACGTTTGCCCAACCCTGTGTTTTAATTTATATAATAAATTTGTTATCAGAAAGGGACCAGAATGAAGGCGGATCTGTCCCAGCACAGTCAGGAATATGTAGGTTCTTGTCTTCATGCAGAAAAGATTTCACAACACCAGTCCAGGTAATTTTGAGAGTACATTTACTAAAGCTGGGGGCAGTGAAACAAAGAAAGGGTTTAAGATAAAAGATGCAAGATCACAGCAACAGAAGTGAGCCCAAGCGAGGCTGCCTAAACCCAAGAAAGGAAGTTACAGTAACAGAAGTGAGACCCGCTGGACTCAGGAAACAGGTAATAGAGGCAAAGGATGACAGCTCTTGGTGCCAGATTCAGAGGGAGGGTAGCCTGGCATGAGCCTCTGCTGCCCAAAGCTCCCCCAGTTGCAAGTCTCCTGGGAACCTTTAAGTGAAAGAAAGCAAAAATACACCCCCGAGGAAAGAAGGGATCTGGGTGTGCTCAAGGGAGAGTGTGCATTTGCATCCTTTGTCTTAACAGTTTTTATCTGTTTTCTAAAGATAGGAGTTTTTCAGGGTCCTTAGGATGTAATCCTATCGGTGGCATTGTTGGGTCAAAAAGCAGTTCCATTTTTTTGTTTTCTGAGGAAATTCCATACTGTTTTTCATACTGGTTGCACCAGTCTGCAATCCTACCAACAGTGCACTAGGGTTCTCTTTTCTCCAAAACCTCTCCAAAAGAACCTATGTACCCCAATGTTCATAGCAGCACAATTTACAATAGCTAAGTGCTGAAAGCAACCTAAGTGTCCATTAGTAAATGAATGGATCAAGAAACGATGGTACATTTACACAATGGAATTCTATGCAGCAGAAAGAAAGAAGGAGTTCCTACCCTTTGTGACAGCATGGATGGAACTGGAGAGCATTATGCTAAGCAAAATAAGCCAGGTGGTGAGGGACAAATACCATATGATCTCACCTATAAGTGGAACCTAATCAACAAAACAAACAAGCAAGCAAAATAGAACCAAAGACACTGAAATTGAGAACAGGCTGACAGTGACCAGAGGGGAGAGGGGAGGGAATTTCAGGGGAAAAGGGTGAAGCATTTGCAAGAACTATTATAACGGACACATGGACAATAACAATGGGGATGGAAACGGGAGAGAGGTGGGGAAGACTGGGGTTGTGGGGAGTGGTGGGGGGAAAAGGCAGGCAGAAAACTGTACTTGAACAGCAATAAAAAAAAGTAAGACAAATAAATAAAGACAGGAGTTTTAGGATAAGTCTCAGGGGAGGATCTCAATAGAATATTCATCAGCTTTCCACTTGTGTCCTTTAATATGCTAGTTCATCAAAATAAGGTGACAGGAGAATTTGAGAACATTTTCTGGTCAACTTCACTGTTTTTCTTTTATCTTGGATTTGTCTGGCTCTAACTGTTATTTTTTGTTGTTGTTTTTGTTATTTGTTCCCCACAACTTCATCAGTTCTGGGGGTTGGCTGGTACTAGTAGCACTCATTGGGTCTTTGTTATCTACTTCTCTGACTAGGGTGATTTAAGCTACTCACGCTCTGTTTGGAGCAAAGGTATAAACTATGCGCTCCTAAGAGTCCTTGGTTAGAAAGACAAGATCTTGTGATTTATTAGTAGGCTGTTAACTGCTAGGCTTTTTTAGCCTCTTGTCTTGGTTTTCCTCATTACACTTGCCAAGGAATCTCCTAGCTTCTTACTGTCCTGCCTCAGATTCAAGTTGATATTTAATCATCATGAAATTGTACATATTTTGAATTCAGCTTAAAATCCAGATACTTAGAGAAGTGGAGAGAGTTCTTGTTTGGTGATATATCCTTCAAATATTCTTACCTCTCATGATTGGCTCTGTAATACCCTCTTTAGAGGTTACATTTTTAATTTGGTTCAAGATTTTTACTTTTACAGAAATGTTTTGGGGAGAACTACATTTCAAATAAATGGTGTTGTGCTTATGGAAGGAGATTCTATATAAGAAAAACACGTGATCTTATACAAAAGAATGCACCATGGAACATTTTCTCTGTGTGTTATCAGTAATAGAAAGACTGTTTCTGATTTTTTTATTTTAAATTTAGGGAAAGGTTTCATTTAGTAGACTACAAAAATCAGCCTGGAGATAACTGAATTTATCTCTAACTGGGATGAAAAACAAAAGGACTTCCTCTGGACCCTCCCATGTGATAGTCAATATTCTAATAAGTAGTTCCACAACCGTATTTCAGCCCTGGGTTTTGGCAACAAGAGCTTGTGTCAGGGTGCTGTCAATGCCTTTAGGATTTTAAGAAAAAAAAATGTAAGTTGGTTGCATACTATTTCCTATTTTGCTTTTTATTTTTATCTAAAAGAATTTCCTATTTTGGGCTCATTGACACTGTATAATTTTAATCTTGAAGATCATTTATTCTCTTTTCACTTTTTCAGTCATTACCATCTTGTGAATGCATGCAATGCATAGCTCTAGAAAGCAAATCTTCATGAATCCTTATAATAACCAGCATTTTTATTTCTATGTTTCAAAAATGATGGTCATATATAATTTTAACTGAATTTAGTTGCTGGATAAATCCATGAAAGGACTAAACATAAAAATTCAAATACCATTTCCAAGACAGTGTCGTTTGGTAGACTGATTGCTTAAATAAGAAGGTGTATGCATGGATTTTATCAAGATAGTACAACCTCTGAAGAAAGTGCAACTGGGAAAAACTTTGGACTGTAAGTTCAGAGAAACAAGTTTTATTTCTGCTTATACTACCTGTGACACTGGCCAAGTTACTTAGCTATCATATATGTCATTGTCACATAGGAGAGGATGTTGTTGTACTCAGAACTTCAAAAACATTTACAACACTAAAATTTGTAATGCTCTGTATTATAATGCTTCATTAATAGATATTCAAATCATTTAGTGCTTGCACATGAAAGGGAAGAAGGAAATTGAATGTTGATTTTTGCTACATATTTATTGATTTGTTTTATCCTCACTGCCACAGAGGTAGTATTTAGATAACAGCATCTTACAGCTTGTTCAACATCACACAGCTCATAAATTAAGGAAAATTGTCCAAGTCAGAAATTGATTCCCACTCAAATTCTATTTCCACTCTATGGCAGTTACTCTCAAAAGTTAGTGACTATGCTTGTTTTCCAATAGAAATTCAATACACTTCACTGTCTTCATCTCTGTTAGAGGGATGTGTTGCATATTCAGGAACTAAAAGTCTTTAGGTACTCTTTGCATATTACATTTTTTAAAAAAATTGAGAATGTACGTTTTTATTCATATATTTAAATAGTTTTAAATGGTCTAAGCTAGGCTGGCATTAATAATTTTACTACACATTTCACTTAGTATGATAATCTTTTCATTTTAAGATGGTTCAGTAATAGAAATTGTGTAAGGGTTTTATAATAATGCGTAGTCGTGCAGCAGAATTTCGTATAGTATTTGATGCCAGGTTCCTCTATATTCAGATAATACAGACAGCTCAATAACTAGATCTATTTTTAAGAAATATATGCTTTTATAACTTTTAGAATTATGCAGTTGATTTGTGACCCAAAAACCAGATACTTAAATATAGCTTGTAAAAAGAATATTTTGTTTTCAGGAAGATTCCTCCAGGAATGTTGCTAATTAAGGTTACTTTATTTGCATGGTACCATCCTTGTTTCTGCACTCTGAATGTTGTTAGGAAATTTGGGGGGAGCATGCCTCATGTCCTGAAACATTCAACATTTGCAACCTATTTTCTTAGAACTTGCTTTTCATTTCCTGTGCTGAACAAGCCAGTGAGTTTGCCCTTTAATATATAAAAAAATAAACTTGAAGAGATTGAGCAAGGAGAATTATGGTACCTTGTCATTTTTTATACATCGAAAAGCAAGACTTTTAAAAAACATTGTGAGCATGCATACAATTGAACAAAATGTATATTTAATGCTGTAGCACATCTTCTTTCCAGCCAATACATTTACAGATTAATTTATAGTCAATATTGTATTCAATCTTTGGTGACTAGAAAGAAAAATATCATTATTTTGCATTCTTATTGCTTTCATATATTCTTCTAGTCATCTTAATTATTATTCAGAAGGTAAGAACAATTAAGCGAGTAACTTAGTTGCTATGTACTTCTAATATATTGAGTTTATTCTTTAGACTGAATATATAAATTTTGCATGTATGCATTTAAATCTCTGAATTGAAGATAACGTTAAGTAATTTTGATAACAAATATGTTTTCATTTAAGATATCCTAAGAAAGCATCCTTTTATTCTACCCAAATATAACAAAATTTCTGGCCATTTATCATCTTTTTCATATATATTTAATAAAATCAAAAAATGAAGAGAAATACAATGAAGTAGTAACATTTGCTAGTTTTATGTTGCTGTATAAGAGTAACACTCAAATATTTCATTTGCATTTGGTAAAAATTACTTAACTTGGATTTCACTTGGTATTTATTCTAAAGTAGAACTTGTAAAAACTGCTTACAAATACATTCTTTAATATTTTATTCATTCCAACATTTATTGTGTATTTATTACTGCCGAACATTATGCTAGATGTTGGAGGTCCAATGTCAATAAGACACAGTCTCGTCCTCAAGACAATGTATAGGTAAGCAGGCAATTGATTGACACAACTTCCGTGATAAAAGGAAGTACAGGCTGCTACAGGCACACGAAGCAGGCGCACTGATTTCACTGCAGAGTGAGGGAGGAGCCAAAGGGAAGGAAATGATGTCTTAGCTACCACCTGGAGGTTGAGAAAAAATTAACCAGATAAAGATAAATTACATTGGGTGGAAGAAACACTCTGGTTTAAGAGTTTCTTCAGGTATATATCAGTTTCTTTTCCAGTCCTCTGTTGATAAATGTAAAATCGGAATTTACCTTGGAGAGCAGTCAAGCCCCATTTTATGGTTGAGACTCACGGTGTTGATAACACTTAACCTCAAGTTACAGGATGATCAGAATTTTGGCCCAAAGCTGTTACGAACATCTCCTCCCATGAGGTTTCCCAGTAAATCCTCACTACATGACTCCTTCTGCAATTTCAAAAAAACAAAAAAAAACAAAAAAAAAACTTAAGCAATTTAGACTTTGAATAAGACTATCTAGATCTTTATTTAAGAATTCATGAGACTTAATAAAGTAATTTTAAGAAATTATGGGCCCTGGCTGGTGCAGCTCAGTGGATTGAGCGCAGACTGGGAACCAGAGGGTCCCAGTTCAATTCCCAGTTGGGGCACATGTCTGGGTTCCAGGCCAGGTCCCCAGTGAGGGCCATGTGAGAGGCAACCATACATTGCTCTTTCTCTCCCTCTCTGTCTCCCTCCCTTCCCCTCTCTCTAAAAATAAATAAATAAAATCTTTAAAAAAAAAAGTATGGGCCCTCTTCAGTTTTCCAATTAGCTGAAAAAAATTGTAGTTAACTCACTTTGTGAGATATTTTTCTCATTTTAGTAGCAATATTACATTGAATATACGAAATGCTTATGTGATTATTAGCCAATATTATTGCTGTTACTGTTATACAAAATGCTCAGTTGCTTACAGTTCAATTTGGCCATGTCACAACGACAGCCATGAAATCAAAATCAGTGAGAAAAATAAAAGATGCAAAATGTGTTTTGATTTAATTGCTTAAAGTAAATTTCAATAGGGAACATCTAAGGAGGGGACCAAGCTGAGGGAATGAGGGTATTAAGCAATGATTTCCTGAAAATGTGAAAAGTATTTTACTATATTTTAAAGATGTCTCTTTTGGGAATCAGGTTTGTTTTTCTACAGATGAAAATATAATATAAGACTTTGATGTCTGTTAATTTGTAATATTTTAGAATACTACAGTGACATTTTTATGGGTCCTGAAATATACTGGGGTAATAATTTATTACCACTTTTAAGGAAATGGCTTTTATTACTGTTAAGATTTGTTGAGGTCACAGGGAGAAAAATCATAACTGATGGGTGAGCCATCCTATTAGAACACAATTATTTCTTGCCGCATGTCTGTTCTATTGTACACTTTCAGATTTATGAAGACGTCAACAGGTTCTTAGTTACAATGATACCACGAATTAAAGATGCTAGAGATATGTTCATGGTATTATATTATAGATTTTTCCTAAGCAACATGTCTATGAACTTGAACATCAAGTATTAAATTAATGGAAAAGCTTCTAACTCCAAGTGGAGAACAAAGAATAATTGAATTACCACCCATAAAAGCAATCTGGTGAACTATTTAAAAAAATAGTGAAGGATATTAATATGTTCTCAATTTTAATAAAATAAAGCAATATGGCATCTATTAGCCAATGAGAACAAAGTAATGTAAGTTCACTAGCTTTTCAATTACCCTAACAACCCCCTGGAATTTCTGGCCGGCTTGAAGACTGCCCCGCTTATGTGTCTTCATGCACTGTTTTTTTCTTTCGTAAGTGCATTTTTTTTAGTTTTACTTCCATATGGAGGAGAACTGTGAAAGAATAACAACTCAGCAAAATATCTGAAAATGAGATTTATAGGGACCGGTGGGATGCATTTTGTCTGTAAATGCTCTTATCAGGAAAGTTTTATTCTTTAAGAAATAAGAATGAGTATTACAACATAGCAACTTTAGAGTTCTTACCATCTGGTGTCCCAGCATCTGATGCACTTCAGCACATTTTTGAGTTTTTATTTTTCAATGAAATTTTATTAGTTGTTGTATGAAAATAAGACTGAACGTGTTGTGTAGACCAACGATTTGTACCTCCAGCTTTGCTCAGGGTCTGGCCTTGTGCCTTGTGCTACGTGTGCAGCGAGTAGAGCTCTTACTTTAGCTGGGTGAATCTGAAAGAGCACCAGAGAAACTTTTCTAAGTCAGATACACGGTCTCTAACATCCCTTTTGCAACGGCAGTGTCCAGGGTGCCCGCTGAGAAATGAAGTGCTGTCAGAATTAAGTGGCTAGACACAGCTAGCTCCTTCCAGCCCAGGGAAGATAAGGACTCCTTGGTCCCAGTGCCCCTGCCATTGTACCAACCTGTTCAGTGGTGGCTGCCATTGCACCCGGATGAGATGCCCCGAGTCATTTGGCCACTAGTGAGTACAGCCAGTGAAAAAACAGACAAAATTGTACTTTTGAATTTTATATGTGGAGATTAAGGGTTAAGCATCCTGTCCTAAAATATATGGAGAAAAATCTTGATGTCCTTGCTACAAATGATTTTTCTCAATTTTTCTTTATTTATAAATATTTATTTTTGGTTTGGTAACACTTATGTCTTTATTGTTGTTACTTGGCAACAATAAATGCAAAGTAAACAAAAGTCAACATCTAGAAAGTTAATGATAAACATGTAACCACAAAATGTTTGCTTTCCCGTGGGAGCCACAGTGATATTACTGAACATATGAAGGCCAAAAACTGCTGTAAAGCTTTAAAATCTACTTCAACATTTAGGAGATATTTTAAGAACTCAGACTTCAGCAAATATGTGTAAAATTAACTTTGTGAAGATTGATTTTGCATTTAGATCAAACTGCTGGCTTTCAATTCCCGGCTTTCTCGTGCCTACACAGAAAATGAAGCAACCGCTCTTATTGTGTTGGTTCCATTACCAGAAGAATTCACAGACACTCAACACAAGTTTTGTGTGTCGTCAGATACTTCAAATAAAATATCAAAACGTTAATTCCAATAAATGTGATATTGTTTCATCTAATTCATGTAAATTAACTAAAGTTTTAGGAAACTCATTAGGTCAAAGGTAATGTATCTGACATCATTTTGAATGCTAATATAAATGCAATGTTCAAAATGGAAAATTATTTTTTTGGAAGTAACAGTGCAAATACAACTTTTGGTGAAACACGCTGTGGAGGCAAAACAAAGTTATTACTAAGAAAATCTAAGAGGTAGAAATGGGATCGTGATGAATACCTGATGTATAATTGTGTAGAAACTAGCTAAAACATTATACCAATCCAAATAGAAGTGTCAAAATACACAACTATTTTGATATAGAAAGAGTGAGACTGACTTTGAAGTAAAGTTGATGTTGAGTACCACAGAATACTTCTGCTTTGTAGTGTAGGCTTTATGAAACATTCCTTTTAGCAATTTGGTTTTAACCATATATGAGCTGTTGAAATCTTCTTTGTAAATCAAGCTTAAGCACTGCAATAATATTTAATTCTTTTGGTATATAAGGCCTTTATATTTTGTTTATATTCTGTTTAACATTTCTTTAAAATCTTTAATCAAAGTATTTAATAAATAGGGCACAAAACAACTTTGGCTTTTAAATCTTTTATTGAATCAAAGCTGTATTTAAAATAAAATATGCAAACAGAAAAAATTAACATCTATTTCCAAAAAATCATAAGAGGAACTGAACAAATTAGATGATGAGAGTGTGTACACAGTGTTTGAGATTTAAGTTCATAACTGTACTTTAGAATAATTCCATTTACACAAGTGTCTTTTTATTGTGTTCCCATTTTTAACTTGATAAGTTTGTATTCTGTGGAGGAGGGAGCTGAAGTTAAATAGCCTTACAGTTTCACAGCACCAAATATAGGAAAATCCAATCAAAATAAGCAAAAATAGAGATATTACTTTATGAATTTTATCTTGCAAAAATATTTGTCTAAGGAAGGTATATAATGAGGCAAAAACACAGTAACCATAAAAATCATGGGCTAAAATGTTTACACAATTTTTTTAAAAAAGCAACTCAAAGTTGAGAACTATCATTAGACAGAATTTGCTCTCATCTTGCTAGGTAGCTTAAAACCTATAGAGCAAATATTTTGTCAACTAAAATATAATCTTCAGAGAGGAGACAATGCAAAGTGTCATTTTATTTAAGATGTCAATTCATCCTAGTGTAGATGATAAAATGTACAACCATCTTATTCTGAACAGGTTGTACATGTACACTCAGAAACATTCCAGGTTTTCGACAGGCAATAAAGCTACTGTACAGTATTACACTGTTTCAGTGGGAGGCGTTAAAAAATCTACACTTCCCCTTTTTATTTTGAAGTATTTTTTATTATATACATAGAGGAAAAGTGTAAAAATTATACAGTTACAGCTAAGGGAACTTTCACAGAGTGCATGGCTCTGTGTAGCCAGCATCGGATCGTGAAGGCAGCACACCCCCCCCCCCGGCAAGGCCCCTCCAGTCCCCTTGCAGGCACTACACTCTACCCTGGGGGACCTGACAACTACATACATTTTTAATGCATGCTATGCTATGCAGGTTTGTGAACTGTATATGAAAAGAATCATATATTTATGCTTTTCCTGTTTGATTTATTTTGTTAAATAACATTTTTGTGAGATTCATCCACATTGGTTCAAATTGGACTGTTGGTTTGGTGTAACACCTTAGCATTTTCTACTTCAGTATGCGTAGCTCAATTACTTGTTTGAGTCTTACGAACTCCTTGGGAATATATATATAACGCCTGGGAAAGAAGTCTGTTTCCTCTAGATATTTGTGATTAAGACTATTTTTAGAAATATAATAGAGATTAGAAAAAAAACTATCAGTAAGTGATTAAATTTAGGGGGAATTCAGCCAATTTAATACTTCTTAACATTTTATATGCCTAAATTGCTATACATGTAGTGACATAGTTTCTACATTGTTAGTGAATTAATTCCAACATCTATATTATGGAATAACTTTCAGCTAAACTCATACATATTTTACCCATTCTAATATAAAAGCAATTTGTGAAATAAAAGAGCATCACGCAAAATAGTTTCCTGATATTTGAACAAAAATTATGCAAGTTCTCCAATGTTTTTAGAATAAAGTTGAAAAACTTCCAACAAACCAAATCAAACAGATTTAGATGACATATAACAATAAAAACAAGAGCAACAGCAGTAACAAAAACAATAATAATATCCAGTGCTTATTTGGGGATTTATTTCTACATGTGACACCTGGTGTGAAGTCTTGTTTCACATTGACCCGTTTTATCCCGGGAGAAACTTAGACTTTAGGAAGTTAGGTATTCGCGCTGTATTAAGTAGCTGGCAAGTGGGAGGCCTAGAACCGGAGCCACAGTATCTAATTTCAATGTCTATCCTTTGAATCACACTAATAGTTCTCACTAAAATCAAGAGGGATCTCCGATAAGAAATAATAGAGAGAATAGAGGTTTTCCTATAGCATGATTCTTCACCTCCTTTAAAAATGGTACATATCACAAAGTGCCCACGATACAAGGAGAGACCCGTGAATGGACAGCATTACGGTGCAATGGCACACGAATTCTTCAGGAACGCTATGAGGTGATCAGACATTCGGAAGCTCTCACTGAGCTGGGAACAAGAACTAGTGCTTTTTCAATTTTGGCTTTCTTGGCCCTACAGTAAAAGATCTTTTAAAACTCAGTTTTCTCCCACATACCTCTCATTTTTATTCCTCTGACACATTTTTCACTGCTTTCTCCTCACCACCCACTTCAAGGTCAAGTATCTCCCTTTCCCGCTGCGGTACCTGTGCTCCTGCCTACACCATTTCACTCATTCCTCCCACTTGCTTTCCTAACGTCTCTTTCATTTTAAACAAGTGCCTCTTCCACCTACCTGCACAAAGAGCTGAAGATTCCCTTACATTCTAGCTACTGGAATTCAAATAGACACATTTTCCCCCAGGCAATCTTATTTGGAAAAAATGATAAGTTTGCTTTTCTAGTCAAGGATAAACCTAATATTGTACATACACTCTTCTAAATGCAGGCATTAAATGGATACACTTCCTTGATGAGTCCTAAAATAAATTATGAAACTTTTCTTTGTAAGGTTTTACATAGTCAGGATTTGAAAGCTCATTCTTCATTATTTATAATAGAGAATAACAATTCCACTACCATATTTTTGTATTAGTAAGCTTTATGATAGTTTGTGAGTTTTGTATTATCCTCTTGTTAACTATTCTTTTAAAAATTGTGAATTTCGCTCATTGATATGTCATTCTATAGTATTTTAAGTTTCTAAAGAAGTTTTAATACAAAGAGATTTTTCTATAAAACTCAGATTGTATACTTTGGTCAGTTTACTCTTTAACTCAATTTCAACAAATATTATTTGCCATTTGGCATGTGCCAGGCAGTGCTGTTTCACAGGAATGCAGTGGAGTAGGAGATATGGTAAGTTCCCGCTTTCCTGAAGCCTATAGCTCAGTAGAGTTGACAGTAAAAAACAAAAATCACAGTAAGATATGTAGTATCTTGGAGCTTCTAATATTTTTTCAATTAATGATCAGTGGCCCAAGAAGATAAGTGAAAGGTGGAGTGCAGCGGTGGTGGGGCAGGTCCAGGTGTTTTGAATTTTAATGTAATATGTAATACTTAGAATTTTAGATTCTTTTACGGGCCTAACACAGCACTGCTACAAATGAGGCTGTCAGCCAGGGTTTCCATGTGCACTCACTCCTACATTTGCTGTGTGGCCGACGTTAGAGTTTGAGATTTTGGCTTTTCAGCTCTGGAATGAGAATGGGGAGAGCAGACTTCCAGTCCCATGTAAGCTTCCTGGACAAGTCCTTAGGATGGCACATGTCTCTCATCTGTCACACGAGGGGTCTGGAGCAGTCAGGGTTTTTTCACCAGGGGCCCTTTGACTCCTAAAGAGTTCGTGAGTAAAATTACCGAAAACTATAAATTTAAATGAGAAAAAAATCTTAATTTTCAAAAACCTCTAACTGAAAATTAACATTTCCTTTAATTATGAGTAAACTGTAATTGTTTTTCACCAAGAGAAATCACAGATACTTTTGTATTATTAAAAAGTTGTTAATGAATGTCTCAAGTTGTCATTTATCTTATCATTATTGAGAAATTACAATAATTACTAGATGCACAGTAAGATCATGCCATTAAATACATTAATAAATAAACCTATATATTACTATAACAAATTTTCTTTTAAATACCATAATAAAAATCATTTTACTATAACTTCTTTCCTTTATAATCTTATGTATTTTATTTTGTGAAATAAAAAAAATTCAGAGAGAATAGAGAGAATGATCATGTAAAATAAAATATTTCAACATAAAACAGGATAAACATGTTCTGTTTTAAAATACCAGTAAAAGAGGAGCTCTGCAGAAAGTGATATTTGAATGGAGAGTTAAGCACGAGGAACAGAGAATCATATGAAAACGTTGGGGAGGAAACTCCAGGGCAAGGGATCAGCCTAGACAACAAAAGTCCCCAGACAACAAAGAACTTAGTGAATCTTATGGGAAACAGGAAAAAATGCTGAGTATGGCAAGAGTGAGCGTGTGTGTTTATCCCCTGCCGTGCTTAGCTGCACAGGTGAACGTGCAGATTGTTGGATAAATGAATTTTAATGAGGGTTCTGGTTCAGCCAAGAGAATTTCACAAATCAGGAGAAGAGCAGTGAGGATATGTGCTAGGAAGGATCACTATGGGAAATTAAGCAAAATAAGGAGAAATATGAATATTGGAGATGGAGAGATAGAAGATAAATGGTGAGAGGATGGTGGCATTAGTAAGTTGTAGGATCTAGTAAGGTCTGAGGATTTTTGGATCTAGATGTAGGAAGTCTACTTTAGTAGTACAAGTGAGGACAATGGCTACTGTCTTAATCAGCTTGGGCTGCTACAACAAATACCACGTATGGTGACTTAAACAACAGAAATTTATTTCTTACAGTTTGGGAAACTAGAAGTGCAAGATCAGGCAGCCAGTAGGGTCACATTTTAGTAAGAACCCTCCTCCTGCTTTGTACATGGAAGTCTTCTTCCTTTATTTTCATGGGTTCATGAGAGAGATCACGTCTGTTTCTTTTTATAAGGGCACTAACCCCATTTATAATGATTCAGCCCTGATGACCTAATTACTTCACGGAGGTCCCTCATATGAATAGCATCACATGAGATATTAGGACATCAACATATAAACTTGGGGGCACTCAGATATTCAATACAAAGCAACTATGAAGATGCAGAGAAGTTTATATTTCAAGATACTTTAGAATTGTTATTGCTAAGATATTGGAAAATAAATTCAGTGAAATAAAGAGTGTCATCTTCATCACTTTATTTCTGGATCTTAGAATTGTGCCCGGTGCACAGAAGGCACTTAATAAATGTTCACAAATTAAATGAATGGCTTGCATGTTCAAGCAAGATAAAGAATAACTGCCAGGTTCCTAAGTAGATGTAATTTTTAAACTAGGGAGTAAAGTATGGTAAAACAGTTTTTGGTTATTTCTTAAGCATTGATATAAAAACAAACATTATCATTTTCTTATTAATAATCTTTTTGGAGCAACTATTGCACTACAAATAATATTAGTAACAGGCACTATAAGAAAAATATATGAAATATAAGATGCCTTCCTTTTTAGAAATAAGAGCATGTGAGGAATATAGTTAAAATTTAGGCAGGTATGGCAGAAAAAAGCAACATATTTGTCCCCAGAACAATTGAAAATTTAAAGAAAATGCAGAAATACTTTAAGTATCTTTATTAAAATTTCTTTAAATCTTGAATTCTATTTCCTGCTAAACTATCAATCAAGTGTGAGTATAATAACAATAGTTTTGGAATTCAGGGACTGAGAGAGGCTGCTCTCTTTCTAAAAAGTATTATTTGTAGATCTACTTTAGCAAAGCTGACAATAACTTGAGTAATTAATAAATTGTAAAAAGGCCTCAAAAGTGAAATTAAGTAAAGTCTCTGGTCCTGACTGGTGTGGCTCAGTTGGCTGATTGCCGGCCTGTGAACCAAAGGGATGCCGGTTCAAATCCCAGTCAGGGCACATGCCTGGGCTGTGGGCCCGGTCCCTAGCTGGGGGTTTACAAGAGGCAACCAATTGATGTATCTCTCACACATTGATGTTTCTCTCCCTGTCTCCCTTTCTTCCCCTCTCACTATAAAATCTCTGGATTATAGATTTCCTGAGGCAAAATCTGATCAACATTTTTCTTTGTTTTTTTGTGTGCTTTTTTTAAAGATTTTATTTATTTATTTTTAGACAGAGGGGAATGGAAGGAGAAAGAGATGGGGAGAAACATCAATGTGTGGTTGCATCTCACGTGACCCCCCTGGGAACCTGGCCTGCAACCCAGGCATGTGCCCTGACTGGGAATCGAACTGGCAACACTTTGGTTTGCAGCCCACGCTCAATCTGCTGAGCTACACCAGCCAGGGCAACATTTTCCTTTGAAAAAATATGTTATTATGCAATGGGTCAACTAGGTAATTCGTTGAAGATCATTATCTCTCATTATATAAATTATTAGGAAACAATATAAGGCCAATGGAAGGAAATTAGATATTCTAGGAAAAATAGACAGCTATTCTAGAAAGTCATAATCCAAGTAAGAAGTAAACATGTAGCATTATTTAGAACAAATTCATTAAAGAGAAAGATCATGGAGACTATTATGTTAAATGAAATAAGCCATTTGGTGAAAGACAAATACCACATGATCTCACCTGTAAGTGGAACCTAATGAACAAGATAAACTGATGAGTAAAATAGAACCGGAAGCCTGGAAACATGGAACAGACTGACAGCTGTAAGAGCGGAGAGGGCAGGTGGGGATTGGTGAAGGAAGTCAAATAGATCAGTCAAAGAACTTACATGAATGACTCGTAGACACGGACAACCATGTGGGGATTAAGTGGGAGTGTGGTTAGGCTAGGTGGAACGGGAGGAAAACGGGGACAACTATAATAATATAAAAAATAAGATATTTAAATTTAAAAAATCTGGTCTGATTCCATGTCCTGTTCTCCTGACACTGCGCTATTCTGCACATTGTTAAATGTATGGATAATTAATGATGTAAAAAAGAGAGAGGGAAAGATCATATATTTGTTTTTGATGATTGAACGGTTTCATCTAAGTGACACAGATGTACCAATGTAGACTTCCTTTTCTTTTCAAATCCAGTGCCATTAGTTGTGCAGTTCTGTATCATTTCAATATTTTGTTCACTCGATATTGCAAAAACTGTTAGTGTCATATTCAGTAATCCAATGATCTCCAAGCATGAATGATGTAACTGCTAAAATAAATGTTCTTAAAGGACAGTGAATGTTGTCGTATTTGGTGTTGCATGAATAGTCCTAAGAGCAATGCCTGCCCTGGCACACAGTAAACATTCCTGTGGGCCAGGAACATAGGACAGAACACGTGTGTTATTTACTTCAACAGAAGTTTGAGGCAGGGAAGATGGAGACAAATGTAGAAAAATAACTTGCTGTAAGTATCCCTTACAACAAATTGTTAAGAACAATAACAGGAACAATAATAATAATGATAGCAACAATAATAAACATACATCTCTATAAAAATGAATAAACAGGACACAGCACCTATCCTCATGGAACTCACAAGCCAACTAGATACCAAGTATAAATAATTAAAGAAATAAAATGTGACAGCTTCTATGATGTTGGCATAACAAAATATAATGGCAAAAATAAAAAAAATAAAAAAGGAAAAGTAGTTCACTTGAGACAGGCTGGGGGGCCTGAGGAAGGGTGTAAGAATCCTCAAGAAAATTGAGGATTGATTTTAGTAAAGAAAGTAGCCTATCCAAGGGACCTCCCAGGCAGAGAGCGCAGTCTGTACCAATCCAGCTGGGCCAAGCTGGACCAAGACTGGGGAGGCTCATGGAGACTGATCCAGCACATTCGAAGACTTTAAACTATACTCTATACCTGCATTTTTTTCTAAAACCTGTGAACTTATTCATTTGAAAAATGGTTATGGACGATATTTCTGAAAAAAAAAAGCCAATTTGACAACTGAATTTAAAGCTTATTTAGAAAAACAGTAGGAATGGGAGGAAGATATTTAGACTGTCATGAAAAGAGGGATCATTTTCTCAAATTAGTGGCTGTAAAGATCCTTAGAATAGTAACAGTCCTATATATTAAGATCAACACCTCTTCTTCCAGCAAAACAAAACATCACAATACAAATTATTTAAGAAAGTTTCTCACGGGGCCAAATAGTCCTTGAATCTCAATTTTATTGTGAGCATTTTTCTTAAATTCCTCTGTGAATGAGCGATTGTAATGTATCCATATCTAGTATCTGTCCCTTCTAACTGCCCTTGAATTATGAATGTTGAAGCCATCACTAAAAGCAAAAGAAATAAAGAAGGAAGGGAAGAAGAAAAGAAAAAATAAAAGACACAATAAAAAAAGAAAAAAAAAACATTCCAGGAATTCCTGCTCATTGCTATACTTCAACATTTATTGGCAGAAAGGCAAATGCATCATGCTTGCTTTGTTTTTCCTAAAGCACAACTTAATTAATGCTGTCGTACAGCTCCTGGTAACAGACTCGGAGCACGGCAGTCCTCCCGTGCCACGAGATCAATGGAACCCTGGAAGCTACAACAGAAAGAAATTAGAATGTGCATCAAATTTGTGAAGCTCATAAAGAAAACACATTTGCCCTTCATGTATTTTTAAAGAGGTTCTTGTTTCATTATGCCTTGTAAATGGTTTCTCTTTTCAGAACAACAGACAGAATTGAACTTTCGTGGTAGCTTATTTTTCAGAACAGAATGCCATTCAGTTTGACTCAAGATTTTAGTGGTGATGTTATCATATTTAGATGCCCAATTATTCTATAGAGATTTTGTAATGTCTGAGAAAGACATTATTGTCATATAAGATTATTTATTTGCCTGATTTTCTTCCTTCCTGACTCTTTAGCACTCAAGAATCGAGTCTTATTTTCAACTCTGAAAGACGAACTTTTGATCCAATGGAGACTTCAGCATAGATCCATTATCTCTCATGTCTTGTTTTCAGTAACATCAGATTGTATAACAGGAAAAATAAACCTGATAATTTATAACAGTACTTAGAAATATGCATTCATTTAAATCAGTTTGCCTTTAGATCACATGATTTTTTATGAAAATACTAGTTTTGTATATATGACCTGTAAGTAATTGATTTAGCCCAGGACCCAAGTCTCAGTACTGTAGAACTGAGCTGCATTGGAAAAATACAGTTTTATGCAAATAAAAATCACATCTCTTTTATTCCATACATAGTTATTTATTGCATCAACATATGCCTTTTAATTTCCCCTGGTAGGCATTTGCCATTTGTTTTTCTAATACTAAGTCATTCCAAATGAAATAATTTATTGAAAACTGAATAATTAATAACATTGTTTTCAGTCAAAGTATTGAATGTAATGTTTTCCAGTTTTTTTTATTTGAATAACCAAATGAATATATTCCTCAAGGTATTTTACTTACTATCTTACATGTGGTTGTCTTACTATATGTAATAGGTCATTTAAGTTTCTAAATAAATATTTTGAAAAAAAAGAAAAAACTGAATAATTATTTACAAAATTCTTTTTTTGTTGTTGATTTTAGTATTTCACAGCATTTACAGCAAACATTTTATGAAAAAACAGATTTAACTCATTTTAATTTATACTTTTGCAATATTTGAAAAAAAATATTGGGGCCCTGGTTGGGTAGCCCAGTTTGTCACAGCATTGTTCTGATTTGTCCAGGTTGCAGGTCTGATCCTCGGTCAGGGTTCACACAAGACACAACTGATGAACGCATAAATAAGTAGAACAACAAATCTATTTCTCTGTCTCTCTCTTTCTCTCTCCTCTGCTCCCTCTCCCTTTCTCTCTTTCATATATATATATATATATATATATATATATATATATATATATATACACGCACGCACACACACACACACACACACACATATATATATATATAAATTTAAAACAGAAAAGAAAAAATTTTGGGCTCAATATTCTTAGACATATTGAAAATATTTTTCATTAAAAATTTTTTAACAGTATATAATTTGTTATATCTCAAACTGTTCATAGTTTCAACAACTACAGCGATACTATATGCCTATTATATCTATTGATGTTAGAGTTGTTGCTTTGGTTCAATGATCTATTATTAGGTCAAGGTCCTTCTGTACATATTTTAATATTTTGAAGTAGTAATAGAAATTGAAATATATTCCCATGTTTTTGTTGTTGACCACTGCCTGATTTGTAAACCTTGGTTTCCTCATTCGATGACTGATTTTAGTGAACTGTAGAATGTTTAGTGATAGATTTTATGACCTCGTATTGACATATTGTGTAAAGACTATTAAACTAACTCTAATTCATGCTATCAGTATAATTTAGAAAGGAAAGAGGGTCATTAACTTTCTTACTACCAATTTAAGATTAACTTTCCTTATTTCCCTTCTATTACAAGTAATGATGCACAACTTCAGCATACTTTGCTAAAGCTATTTTTGTTATTTGGTAGAAACAATTTAAGAATTCAATACCAGCAATGCATTTATAATATTTCTAGCATCTCTGGAACATGGATGAAAATACTGACTTTTTCAGGCAGGGATTTAAAAGAATCACTATTAAAAATTAATAAAAATGTATGTGCTCTTGATTAATGCTGGCTATTACTAATTTAATATATATAATCAATATTTTGTCAGTGCAATGAAATTCATTTTTAAAAAATATTTTATACATTTTATTCTCATTATTTTTAACATAAGATTTTCTTTTTTCTTTTTAATTATTTTATTGTTGTTCAATTACAGTTGTCTGCATTTACCTCCCACCCCAGCCAAACCTCCCTCCCTCCCTTGCTTTCACTGCTCCTCGCCTTGGTTCTGTCCATGTGTTCTTTATAGTTGTTCCTGAAAACTGTCCCCCCATTACCCCCTCCCACCTCCCCTCTGGTTACTGTCAGATTGTTCTTAATTTTAATGTCTCTGGTTATATTTTGCTTGCTTTTTTCTTTTGTTGATTAGGTTCCAGTTAAAGATGAGATCATATGGTATTTGTCCCTCACAGCCTGGCTTATTTCACTTAACATCATTCTAGTTGAGTATGAACAGAAAAATGTTATCGGTGTAATGAACATTACATTGAGTTAAGGCATTGTACAACTGCACTATTGTATTACTTCATTATTGCATTCAATAAAAAAATTAATGTTCAAAGTTCCACCATGCTCCCTGGAGACCCCTCCACTCAACTACGGTAGCCACCATCCCCACCGCCCCCCAGCCCTGCCAGGCTCTGCTCCTAGCCAAGCCCTGGGACCCAAGCTCCCATCCCATTGCCCATCCCAGGCCTGACTGCATCATCACACATTGCTTGACATCTGAAAAAGTATTTGATATAAATTGGATACCTAGGGTTGATGTTCTAGAGAACTACTTAGTAAAAGAAGGTCAGGTAGATGAAGAAATTGCACTTAGAATTATCATGAGGGTGCTACCATTCCTTTGGAGACAGAAAATAGTAATGGAAATAGAGGCTCCAATGGTAGTGTGTGGTGACATTTATGGCCAATTTTTTGATCTGATGAAACTTTTTGAAGTACGAAGTTTCCAGGCTAATGCATGATACTTTCTTCTTGGTGATTATATGGGTAGAAGTAATTTAAATATAGAGGGTGTCTTATATTTACATGTCCTGAAGATTCTATAGCTAAGTACGTTGTTTCTTCTGAGAGGCAATCCTGAATACAGACACCTTACTCATTTACCTTTAAACAGAAATGTAAAATTAAATATTGAGAGTCTATGAAGCTTGCATGTAGCTTTTTATAGCCTGCCTCTTGCTGCACTTTTTTTTAAAACATTTTATTTATTTATTTTTAGAGAGAGGGGAAGGAAGGGAGACAGAGAGGGAGAGAAACATCAATGTGTTTGCCTCTCACGTGGCCCCCGCTGGAGACATGGCCCACAACCCAGGCATGTTCCCTGACTGGGAATGAACTGGCAACCCTTTGGTTCACAGCCCACACTCAACCCCCTGAACTACACCAACTAGGCCTCTTACTGCAGTTTTAAACTACTAATTTTTTCTGTGTTCATAGTTGACTTTCACCAGAAATGCACACACTGGATGATTTTAGATAGAGTTAAAGATGCACCTGCATATGGGCCAATGTGTGAGTTGTTATGTTCTGATCCTCCGGAAGATTTTGGAAATAACAAATCACAAAAACATTTTAGTCAGTACAGTTCAAGGATGTTCTGAGTTTTATAGCTACCCAGCAGTGTGTAATTTTTGTACAACAATAACTTGTTATCAATTATTAGAGCTCATGAAGTTCAAGATGCAGGCTGTAGAATGTACAGAAAAAATCAAACTACAGGGTCCCCTTCATTATTGCAGGTTTTTGGCATCTAATTACTTAGATGTCTGTAATAATAAAGCTGATGTATTAAAGTGTGAAAATAATGTGATGAATAGTCAGCAGTTCAACTGTTCTCCACATCCTTGCCAGTGGCCCGATTTTATGAATGTCCTCACATGGTCTTTGCTGTTTGTTTGAGGAAGAGTGACAGAAACGTTGGTAACTGTTCTGAGTATTTGCTCTGATGAACTGATGACTGAAGGTGAAGACCAGTTTGATGGCTCAGCTGCAGTTCCAAAAGAAATCAAGAAACAAAATTCCAGCATTTGTTTACCATGGCATGGGCCTTCTGTGTTCTCACGGAGGAGAGTGAAAGTGTGCTGTGCTCAAGGGCTTGACTCCCACAAGGTCGTTTCCCAGAGGAGCGCTGGCTGCAAAGTGGTGATGATGTGATGCCCTTTGCTCTGCTTCAGACAGACTGGGGCACACCTCGCTCTTCTGCTCACAGTACACGTGATGCATGCAGGGAATTCCTTCTGCTCCTCAGTGCCTGTCTCTGCAGCTGACACAGGCAGAGCACTATATGACAGGTAGTGATTGATTAATAGCCTGGCCAGAGCAGAAAATTGATAGCATGGGTACTTGTTTCAATAGAAATAACTGTCAGTCTCTCAGCTTTTTGTGAAATGATCTGGAAGCAGTTCATATTGTAATGTCTGAAATATTTATTATTTGTTTGTCTAATGTGCCCTTTAAAAAGAAGCCCTAATTTCAGAATGTGAATCAAGGATATAGCATAATATATATCATGTTACTAAAATGGAAATGTAACTATAGTTCTTTTTATTTTTTATTTTTAAAATTATATTCAGATACTTAATTTTAGAATTAATAAACTGGGCCACGGAACAGTACTTATGCACGTACTTGGCAAATTATTTTTGCAAAGTTTTGTACTCTGGTAAATGATGCCATAATTGTTTTCTGTATGTTTGTCAAATGTTCTGTGTATAAGTGATTGTCTGTATCATGGTTTCCTTCCTCTGCAGATGAAACTGCTTTCCTAAATCTGTCTGTCTTCCTTTAGGTTAGCAGTGTATCTGTAAAAGTATGTTAAATGAAATTACTCTGTCAGACACTTGTCCGTCTTTTGATGTAGAAACAACTTTTTTTATTCTTGTTTATTCTATTACAGTTGTCCCAGTTTTCCCCCTTTGCCCTCCTCCACCCAGTCCAACCCCCACCCCCACAGTCCATCCCCACATCCATCGTCCATGTCCGTGGGCCGCTCATGCATGTTCTTTGACTAATCCCTTCCTCTAGAAGCAACTTGGTAGCATGCTGTTTTGAGGTTTGCTATATTTCTCGCTGAACTTTGTGCATTTTGAACATGAAGGTAACATTAGATATTGTCATTGTTATAAGGGGTTGAATTTAAATCTTTTAAGTTAAATAAAAAACTTGTCATTAAGTGTGCCTTTATTTTGCATGAAAATAAAAAGAATTGTACATAAAGCAAAAGAAAAAATAATGCTAAAATATTCCAATGGCTAAATTGCTCTCCTTTCTGATATTGTGCGAATACAGAGAGATAAAATGCTGATTTTTCTAAGCATTATAAGGCATATAAAGAAAATAATTTCTTTCAGCTATGTCTTTTTCATAAACTTTATGTATATATTATACACATAATTGTACACATAGAAAATTCAGTTTTTAATTCTCTGGAATTATTTAAAAGAGATATTTGAGAAATATAATAATGTCAAAAACTTAATGAATCTAAGTGTCTATTTTCTACTTTCCTGCTTTGTTTCCCAAACCTTTCATATGATATCCTATTTGACTCAAAAATGGACCATTTTCAGGGGTAAGCTGAAAAAAACTACAGGCATGGCATACAACTAAAACCATAGAGTAGACAACGAATTACTTTCGGGCTATTAGTAGGCTACCCCAAAGCTTAGCACTAGTTTAAAATTTTAGCAATAAAACTCTACCTACCTAAACAGTATAATTTAGGTGGGATACACTTATAGCATTGGTAGTATGGGGCATTTTCTTTTTCTTTTTTAAATTTTATTTTTATTATTGATACATTTACAGATGTCTCTATCCCCCCACTTTGCCCACCTCTACCCATTTTCACTCCATATGGGCCGCTTTTCACCTCATATGAGCCATCTACTATCATTTTATGTGAATTTAAGTTATTTTTGTTAAAAGTATTTCCAAGCAAGTGCGTGTGCATGCACACATACATGTGTGTACCTAAACATCAAGGATTTAGGTTAGAAATTAGGTATTTCTCATGTACTTCATATATACCAAAGAATGTTGCTATAACCTAGCCTTTTCATGGAAGACATAACTAATATGAAAGTTGCATAAAATAGCGGAGGGTGGTTTGTGATACCACATAAAATGACATTTATAAAGTATGTTTGAGTCACTATTCTTGTCTGATCTCAACTTGGAGATACAGAGGGAAGTCTTTTCTATGAAACCTTGGAATGAATAAAGATGAGGTAAAGGCTGGAGATGGTGTGAAGATGCATTGGGAAGTGTTGAAACTGATGGTCTATATTTATTTTACTGATGAGGAAGCACCAATAACACTTAATAAGTAAACACATACTATATCTCAGACATTTTAATAAACTCTTCACATATATTACCTCATGTAATCTTCACAGTAACTTCACAAGATAAATATTACTATTATATACATTTTACAGTTGAGAGCACTGAGACACAGGAAGGTAAATATTAGTCACTTATAATTCCTGGAAGCACCACTCACATTATTAAGAGTACAATATTCAATAGAATGTGGATTTTACCCTCTGCTGTTATGCAAGGAGCATCCTTACCAAGATGACGGCTTGTAAGGGAGAGATGCTGGAGTTGAAGCTGTGTAATCAAAGTTTCAAGTCTGTGTTCTTAAATAGTTTACCCATCTTAAGAAATATTGCTATTCTAGGAATCCAGTTTTATTTTCTAACTTAATTATTTTCATTCAAAATTTCATCACTTCATATATAGTCTGTCAATATGGGTACAACTCTACTAGTTGGTGAAAATTGCTACAGTTCCTTCCACTGTGATTATTGAAGGATTCCATGTTCTGTCCATTTGAGTTGTCAGTTTATTAGATTTATTCTAGTAAATTATAGCGCATCATCCACACAATTTTGGATGTCTCTTTCATGAAACAATTTTAAATATTGGGAAAAATTGCTCACTATATGTCTTCCAGATTTTAGAAAGCTTCATACAAACTGCACTGCAGTAAGTAATTAATAGTTCAATATAAAACATTTTTATAACCAGTTTTATAATTTTGCACATCAGACCTTGGCCAAGAGTAGCAATATCTTTTATAAAAAGTTTTTTTTAATAGAAAAGACATTTAAGTTTAATTTTTTTAAAATATTTTATTTATTTATTTTTTTAGAAAGAGGAGAAGGGAGGGAGAAAGAGAGGGAGAAACAGCAATGTATGGTTGCCTCTCACATGGCCCTCACCGGGGACCCGGCCCGCAACCCAGGCATGTGCCCTGACTGGGAATCGAACTGGGACCCTTTGGTTCCCAGCCCGAGCTCAATCCACTGAGCTACACCAGCCGGGTAAGTTTAATTATTTTCATATATGGTCCCCTTTTATGGAGTTCTACTTGCTAATTATTTGAGAGCTGATGAGAAACATGATATCATACTGACAAGCAAGAACTCGTTATGAAAAAAACATTTTAAAGTAGTGCTCTAGGAAGCTGTTCTTTGAGGAGTCTCGGCCACTTTTATACGTTTGTTAATCTATTAAAAATATTTTTTTAAGGACAAACCTTGTTTATGAAGGTAATTTCATTTCACTTTTCTACTTTTTTAGCCACAAGTTCTCATTAGGCATTTCAAATTCTACAATAAAATGTTAATTATAACCCCAAATGATTGTTCATTAGGGTATAAATATATATTTGAAAATATAAGATTGTTGAAGTTTAAATTCTTTCCAGATAATATGCCAGTATTTTGTTGATACTCAACTTTTATCAGTCATTTGAGGAAGACAATATTATAGGAGGATAGCCCAGAGTAGTTTTTTCCAAATGCTGTGAAATATCCTAATATTTCTATAAACTTCTTGTTAGGAATATTTTCATTGAAAAGTACATTTCTAGCTTATAATACAGTCAAAGTTCACTTTGATATTTATAAGACTTTAACAAATAATCATCAGTACGTGTAAGATGATTCAAATGTGCACTCATTTGGCCTAGAAGAGCATGACTAATTTATAAGGATGTGAAAAATCTTTGTTATTAGAGAATATCGTTTATCAGTCACTGATATTTGAGAAGAGATCAATATTAATAGACACTTTACTTTGATTTAAAAAGAGAAGACTACATGTGCTAGAATAATTATGACGTGGACAAAACATTTTAAGAAAACTGACATAAACAAAGTATCCCATTAATTTACAAACATTCGTTCATGCCAACGGTAATGGAAGTGCATGTGTGGAGTAGATACTGACAGTTGCTCAATATCTACCGAACACAAGACATCCCACATAGATTGAATTTTGCTTAACATGTCAATGTCCTGCTTATAGGAAAAAAAAGGACCACTTGACTCCCTTGTTAATAGGGTGGTTGTACAATGTGTTTCTGGATTAATAAGACACAGGAGATTTATTCCAAACAAGCATCACCTCTTCCTCTTACTCTCTCTTCTTCATGAATGACTATGGCGAAGTGCCGCGCTTAGTCAGAACAACCATTTGTGCTCTTAAGGATGAAAGAAGGGTAGCAGAGCAGCTCAAAATAATACCAACACAGGAAAACTGGAAATGAGTAAAGTCCTGATTAAATAATATCAATTTAAGACCCTGTCTTGCTAGAATCATAATGTGCAAAACCTAAGTCAAGGCCCTGTGTTCTTCCATTTACAATTAGTCCAATATTTGACAAGATAGCGTATTTTTCTAACACTTTTACTACATCTAAAATCAAGAGGTTAATCTTGATAATTTGTTTTTAACTGAAGGGATGGAAGGTCAAAAATTTTATGCTGTAGTTTTATACTGCTTATTTAATATTATGGTCTTATAGTTGCAGAGGTAAATTATGCATGTAAAGCTTGATAACTCCTGTGCCAGTTTGAACAGCAAAATATATTCCAGTGATTATCAATAAAAAGTGGCAAACATCCCATGGAAGAGTTGTCATATTCTGTGAGGGGGTACCACAACTTTAAATTTAGCGGAAGAAGTTGCAGCTTATAGTACATTGACCTTAAGGGACTTTTAAGAGGCTTTTAAAGTTCTAATTGTTTGTGATTCATGATCAATATCATAATATAGCTGGTGGTGGAACTAAAAATAATTGATTTCAAACTCAAAGTTCTTTCCTATTTCTAGTCTATTTCTGTATTTATTTATAACAAGTATAAGCTTTTATTTACAATTGGACACAGGATATAATATAAATGTGTGAAAATTTGGAAGTTATTACTTGAAAATTTAAATAAGGAATTTCTCTGATTCTCATTGCTTTTTACATTTTACAGAGCTGGAATAACTTAAAAGCAGACTAATAATAAAAGATGAGACCCTTCATTCTTTACAGCTATGACTTTGCATTTCTCTATGAAAGTTTTTCAATATACTCTCAAATTTTTACAGTTCAAGCTAATAACTGTCACAGAAAACAGGAAATATAGGCATATACAATGAGCAATCTGAAATTGTGGCTTTGATTTAAGATTAGCTTCAAATGTGCCTATATGTAAATATTATGTAGTGAATGATATGTCTCCTCTCAATTTCACAGTAAAGATCTATGGAAATATTTTAAAAAGACTAAACTGTCAAAAACTTAGGGTAAATTAAATGTCAAAGAGACTTATTTGTGAGAGCCCAGGCCCACTCCCA
Organism: Micronycteris hirsuta; assembly: GCA_004026765.1. Lineage (NCBI taxonomy): Eukaryota > Metazoa > Chordata > Mammalia > Chiroptera > Phyllostomidae > Micronycteris > Micronycteris hirsuta. The sequence goes on along the minus strand of PVJI01004115.1, from coordinate 42,577 downwards.
CTTTGTGCCATGTCCACGATGGTGTGTTGAAAGATACTCCCTTAGAATACTCACCACACCTCCACCCTCTGAATGAGAGCACCGCAGAGAAGCACCTTGTTCCTCATGTCCGCCCATTTCCGTACTGTTTTTGAAAGAAAGCTTCAAAAAGATACAGATCTCAGCACTATCCTGTTGCTCCTCTCTCATTCCATGATACACAAAATTGCCCTTCATACTCCCAAATGCTCCGCCGCTAACTTTGCTGACTGACCCAGTCGCCCCACTCCACTTCCATTAGGGTTTTTTGGGTTTTTTTTTTTTGTGTGATGATACAACACACCCAGTCAGTGATATGGCAGCAATTAGGGTGTGACACAGAAACACACTGTGACATGTGACTCTAAACTATCAAAGGAAAACCTGTCAGAAAAGATAGGAAGAACACCAGAAGCATTGCATGTTGAGGGATAGTGTTTCATATCTTTATTTTTAGTGTAAGAATAAAGTATAAGCCCTGACAGCTGGTTTTTCTTTCTTGTAATCAAGTGCCTCATTTATGCTTTGATTGATGAGGCACTCACTTCAGGGAGGCCGCAGTGCCAGCCACACAAGTAGACAGCACTCCTCGCTGCTTTGTTTTCAGAGATTTTGGCTGATTTTGATTAAGTGACCATTCGGGCTGCTTGTGTTTTCTCTTCTCAACTTTAAATTCCCACTGTCATGTTTTAATTTCACCGATGAAGAGCCTGTGAAATCCTAGACCCCCTTCCTGAACTCCAATGAAAGCAGAACCGCAGGCCCATCTCTCTCTCGTTCTTTCTCTCTCTCTCCCTGTGACCTTGTTGTGTGTGGCTGTACTGTGCCATACAATTTCCAGATCCTGTAAGTAATAAACTTTGTCTCTTTCAAAGTTTCCTCATTGATATTGCTAAGGGCATCTTATAATCATAATGAGATTCACAAGGACTGGTCCAGCCATAAAATTGATTCTTCACAGCCTGAGAAAAGAACATGGGGTCTCCCAAGTCAGAGAAGCTGCAGGAGAGTGAGCCTCAGTCCACTGGGCAACTTTCAGTAAATCTCTACTGGATATCACAAAGTGAATTGGAACCCTCGTGTGTCGGCCTGGCTCCCTGGTCTGGATTCAAGCGGGGACATGCACGGCACCCTCGAGCAGAATGAGCACGCAGTGAAGGGGACGAAAGTTTCAGCTCCACCCCAGTCTGAGCCCAAACCCATTGCACCACACCCTAGGGTAACTGAATAGTCAACAAAGAAAACAAGCAAACAAATAAAAAGGAGACCTTAAAAAAGGCAAAAACTGTCATAAAGAATGAGAGCAAGTGTTTAATTTTGAAAATTATTTTCTGAAAGAAAGGAAATTTATAACATCAATTTGGAACACCAATGACAGTTTTTTGGAAAGATGCAAAAAAGATTGGCATCTACAGAAAAGAAACATGAGTCAACAGGACAAGACAGGACTGAAAGTCAGTCCTTCAACAAACATTTATTGTGGTGTAGGGAATACACACATAAAGCTTGCTTTTTAAAAAGTCCACCAATTTCCAAAAATAATATAAGAAATTAAAGCATGTAATTGTCGTTAAACAGCACAGCTGATGCTGTGGAAAATCAACTCAGAGAAAGCACAAAGGAAAAAACAAAATATAAAGGCAAGGAAAGAGAATGAAGAGAGTTTTACCCTAAATATTGGCAACATATAATCAGAAAACAAACAAAAATACTCAGATGAAACAGAACAAAGTATAAGAGAAATTATCTTTATAGGAAAAGAAAGAAAAGGAAAAGAAAAGAGTCTACAAAGGGTAATCATAAGTCCTAAAAATACAAACAAGTCTCGCACATCCTGATAATTTCCTCTCTTATGTACAAGGCTATCAAAGAAAATATTCTGTACTTACCCACAAAGGGATACTCCCATCGAAAGAGTTTCTGATCTACTGGTTGCACCTCAGCAACCCATTGTCTTGTTCCTCTATGAGTGCATAATCTTGGGTTTCCTTCTTCATTTTACATGGAAGCAACAGAGTGAACAGGAACCTAAAAGACAAGATTAAATGATCAATTACTAGTGGAGGCGAGATTGCATGCTTGGTCTGAGGGAATACCGGTTTAGAAATCATTTCACAACATGAAATCCTTTCTTACCTATTTACTACAAATGTATTCAGGAAGCACAGTGCACATGAAATTAACTCCAATCCAGCTGATTTTTCAAAATTAATAATATGGATGAAAAAGGAGAATGACATTTCATGGGGTAGTTGAGGAAAAGAAAAAATAATTAACTTTGTTTACCTCTATTTATTCAGTGAAAGTTTTTCATATAGACAATTTTAAGGCTGCTTTTATGTTTTTTGCAAATACTCAGAAGTTTTAAAAAGACAGGTCTAATTTGTTGTAACACTTAGATCATAAGAATTATTTTTTTAAAGATTTTATTTATTTATTTTTAGACAGAGGGGAAGGGAGGGAGAAGGGGAGGGAGAAAAACATGGAAAGAAACATCAATGTGTGGTTGCCTTTCATGGGCCCCCTACTGGGGACCTGGCCTGCAACCCAGGCATGTGCCCTGACTGGGAATTGAACTAGTGACCCTTTGGTTTGCAGCGCCCGCTCAATCCACTGAGCTACACCAGCTAGGGAAGATCATAAGAATTATTGATTGAAAAATTGTGTTTGCCAATGTACTTAATTCCAATTAATAAAGTCCTTAAACTATGCTCTATAACATTTTTGCTATTCTCTTTGGCACAATTACTTTTAATTGACTATTCCTATAAATTTCACCCTGAACACCAATGAGTGATAGGAAACATTATAGAAAATATAAACTTCCCACCACAATTCCTGGTATGTAGTCGGTGTTCAATAATTGTTTATTTGATTTTAATTTATGTTTTAGCAGATGAAATGTCCTGTGACATAGTTAATTTACTGTTTTAAAAGTTTCCTCATTTAGGAGAAATCTGGGGGCATTGACAAGAGCCTTTCAGGGACACTCAATTTGTATCTTCTACTAGAATGCCTTCAACTCATTCAATGTTTTCCAGATGGAGTGAAATAATGCACCATATTGTTGCTGTCTTAAATGTGCTAATAGTAACACATTGCAACTACTGTTAATTAATTGATTTTCCATCTCTCCTATCTAATGAAAATCTTGGAGCTCCACTTAGGTGATTTTTCATTGCGTTTGTCTGTGTGACACAAACAGATGTTAGAATCCTAGAGACGCAGTACTTTATCTCTGGTAAAAGAAGCAGAAAATGTCAGCTGTTTCCAATTTTTTTCATAAGACTTCTATTCACAGCTATTTCCTCATTCTAATAAAAGAGAATCAGCACCATTGATATGTACGAATAGCAATAATAAAAAATAAGAAGAATTTGATATTTTCTACTTTGTTTTTACTCCTTTATTACTTAGTTTGGTTTTTCCCTGGTTTCTTAATTTTACAAAGAGGATTTTGCTAACTAAATAGAAGACATCAAGTGATATTTTTAAAATGCATGATCGACATTTTACTGTACTGTGCTTTTTTTTTTTTTTTAAAGAAAACAGAATCATCCTGATACTTTGTTTTAATAATGCTGGAAAGTAAAAATTTGAAAATAGAACATCTTTAATCTTAAGAGTAAAAATTATATAAACACTTTTTCCATAATAAATTAACTTTTAGAAGCATATTTTAGATGATTTTATATAGTATAATCTTATTTTGTAAAATAAAAACACCTCTACATAAACATACGCACATGCACACATAGACATCCACATATATTTGCTTATGTGTTTGTGTATATGAACCTATATAATCATGGTGTAAATTTCTTGACTCGCTTTTTATTCTTAGCTTACAAGCCATCATATTCATCTAGTTTTCCTCTTCCATCTCTGGTTCCTTACTCTTGTTTTCCTTTGTAGGTTTGCTACTCCTTCAAGTCACATTCCCATTTCATCTAAAACCACTTTCTTAGCGACTGCATCCACTCTCTCTCTTTAAATACCATTGGTATGCTGATGACTGCAGACTTATATTTCATTTCTGGATCTCTTCCCTGACTTCAAACTCATATCCAACTGCTTACTTAACATCCCCACTTGAAAGATATATAATCATCTTGAGATGATTATATATCTACTTGAAAGACATATAATCATCTCAAAGTTAACATGTCTAAAATTGAACTTCTGATTCTTAAGCCATGCCAAACTTGCTCTAACAGTCTTCCCATCTCACTTCATGACAACTCCATGTTTCCAGTTCCTTAGGTTTAAACATTGGGGGGCATCCTCGAATCCCCTCTTGCTCTATACCCCCACCCTCAGCTCCATCTAAACCACCAGCAAATCCTGTTGGGATCACCCTCAAATTATACCCAAAATCCAATCACTACAATTTCTGACACCACATTAGTCCAACTCCATTTCTGGCTTGGCTTATTGCAAATCTTTGTTGTGTCCCCGACCCACCCTTTGTCCCCTTCAGTCTTTTTTCGACACAATCAGCAGCATCATTTAAAACTAAAATGAGATAATTTCTCTTTTTCTCAGAATCCTCCAATATTTTTTATCTGTCTCAGAGTAAAAATCAAAGTACTTCTTTGGATCTATATCCTTGGCCTTCTTCCCCATAAGATAATACTAGCACTTCCTTTTTTAGCCTCTCCCTCCGATTCATTCACACATGCTCTTGCTGCCCTGAAGCATTCTCAGTTCAGAGCATTTGCTCTTGCTTTTCTTTCTGCCCAGAATGTTCTTTTCCAGAGATCTCAATGGTTTGACTTATCCATTCCTCTGAGCAGTTTTCCAGGACAGGTAATCTAAAATTTCAAAATATTTAGATTATTCTTAACACTTCTTTAGATTATTCTTAACACTTCTTTTTCTTTTTAAAGATTTTATTTATTTATTTATTTATTTATTTATTTATTTATTTAATTTTTAGAGAGAGAAGAAGGGAGGGAGAAATAGCAATGTATGGTTGCCTCTCACATGGCCCTCATTGGGGACCTGGCCCGCAACCCAGGCATGTGCCCTGACTGGGAATCAAACCGGCGACCCTTTGGTTCACAGCTCATGCTCAATCCACTGAGCTACACCAGCCAGGGCTTAACACTTCTTAATTTTGTTTTTCTCCTCCCCACATATCATTATAAATTTTACTTAATTTTATTTTGCTTGTAGGTTTCACCAATCAAAATATAAGCTTCACGAAGGAAGATAAGTTTTTTATGTTCAATTCTGCTTCCTCAGGGTCTACAACAGTACCTGGAACATAGTAAGTTTTCGATAAATGCTAACAATCACTTTCTCCAAGCATAGGATTGGAAAAAGTGAAGGGAAAAATCTTTTAGTTTATTTATCACACCTTTATAAATAACAAGCTTATTGGTGAATTTTCCTTTCTTTTTTTTTCTCAAAAATAGTATTACACAAACTTTTGTGGTGAAATTGGAAGTTCTAATGACATTTTTCTCATTGGTTGATAATTTCAAAGTTTAAGGTCTAAATACGTGTTATTCTCATCACCATGTTCTCATAGATCCAAAAGTGAAAAGCATTGTTACTGCTTCTGTAGATAACACCAAGAACATTATTATTAACATACAGAACAACTTAGCAGATGTAATGATATATTTATACCAGGATAGGGAAGTTTAAGGCTGGCTTTTATGTCAGGCCCATCCATAAGTGGAGATTCCACCAGTAGAGCAAGACAGCAAGAAGGCTGCAGAGGAAGAATCTCCAAAAACAGCCACAGGATAGGAAAGCCAGGTGCCCAACATTCAGAGTTCTTGGTAAATAACATAAATATTGGATAGAGGAAACTGATGACCATGGATAAAAAGGCCTTGCTTTGAATTAAAATTTAGGTGAAGATTCTCATACACAGTTATGGGAATCTGAAAAAGCAACATGGGTCCCCAACTGCAATGGGGACATGGTGGAAGCTGGCAACTTGCTGAAATGAGAACAAAACACAGTGACTACAGCGGAAACCTGAATCTAAGCGACACTCATAATAGTGGGGAGAGAGAAGACACAGGCTCTGAAACAAGGCATTTGAGACTATTATTACCAAAAGAGGATACATTTTGGCTAATGCAGAAGCCTAATGGCCAAAACTGGGATTAAATGTTCCAATTCTGGGACTACAAATCCAACGCAGAAGTGCAGTGGTCACTCATGGGGCACAGAGCCTTGGACTGTCTAGGGTCCGAGGCAGAAAATGCATTATTTATGTCCACCTGCCTCATGCCTAGGTTGGCCTGTGTCCTTGCAGGGTGGAGGTGACATGGGATCACGGGAAGCTAGTATAGTAATTTACCTTTTTATTTTAACAAATACTATTACAGCGTGACAAATTTGTCCATTCATTCATTCATTCATTCATACACTTAACCAATAGTATTCTATTGCTTCTTAAATGTCACTCTGAGACAGGCACTGTTAACAACTATCTAGGGTCATTCCCAAATCTAAGTGTCACGGGAAGGGGTCCCAGGTATTTCCTACACCAAATTCCTTGTTTTATGTATCTGAGGCCCAGAGAAGATAGAATGCATGCCAAAATTTATGTAGAAAATAGTCAACTCATCAGGGATTAGAATGGGAATCTCCTGATACCATAGATGACTGCATTTTCCTTTGTGTTGCTGCTGAATATTGGAACCACACCTTAGAGTAGACTTTGTGTTTGCCAATTATTTCAGTATATACCTTGCCTATTGTCTGCAAATTAGAATAGTCATGTTATTCCTCTGGAAAAAAATAGTTTCAATTTATCTTTAATATCTCCTTTCTATGTAACAAATAAAAGGAATTGTTGAGGGGGGTTGAAAATGAAGTTATTGAAAGCCATTACAAATAAAGAAAAAATTGTGCTATAAATTTCAACCTAAGAAAGCAAAGTTTGTATTTAAACAGAAGTGTAGGTTAAACAAAAATGTTAACACTGTAAAAATAATATATTTTTAAAAGTCAAAAGACTTTGGATAGAAAAATTGAGTAAAAGCCCTGGCTGGTGTGGCTCAGTGGATTGAGCGCCAACCTACAAATCAAGGGTGGCTGGTTCGATTCCCAGTCAGGGAACATGCCAGATCCCCAGTACGGGGCATGTGAGAGGCAACCACACATTGATGTTTCTTTCCCTCTCTTTCTTCCTCCCTTCTTCTTTCTAAAAATAGATAAATGATATCTTTAAAAAAAAGAGAAATTGAGTAAAAGATCAATTGTGCTCATAGATACATCCTTTATCATTTTTTTCTTTCTGTTTTCACTAATCAGAAACATTTTTATGTGGGAATCAAATTTGAGGGAAATGAGTGTTGAGAAATGGGAGGGCAGAGGCAGACACCTCTTTTCTTAGCTGGTCATTGGCAGAGTCCCCTGTTGGTCGGTTGGTGTTGTTGCCATAATCAGTGACTGACCATGGGGAGCTCTACACAGCAGGTGAATGATCACTGGCTTCTATCAGGACTCATGAGGATTCTCCTGATCTCAAGCTCCCCTGAGGTAACCATCAGTCTCTGTAACTACTGTATTTTTCGGACAACTAGATGCACCTAGGTTTTAGAGGAGGAAAATTGGAAAAAAAATTTCTGAAGCAAAAAATGTGGTAAAATATTTAATAACATAAATAACATTCAGACTATAATTCAGCTACATTTGGACTATAAGATGCACCCCCATTTTCCTCCCAAATTTGGGGGAAAAGTGCATCTTATAGTCCAAAAAATACAGTATCCCACTTATCTGCCCTTGTTTCCTTTTTCCTCACATTTCCATCCAGGATAATGTAGTTCGACTTGCAGCTCCAGAGCATTCTGGAAGGTACAGGAGGCACCAAAACCATAATGTATGTATATTATTGCCTTATGTCTCTTTCTGAGCTTTATGTTTTATACAGCACCTTGATTGGTCTTTCTTCGGAATGTTCTTCTGCCAATCATTCTAAGGCAGGTGCTCCTTGGTATTACAGAACACTCCCTCTAACACTGAGCAGGGTTGTTTTCAAGGCTTATTGCTCCTCATCACTATTCAGTTTCACCATGGAAGCCCGAGGTCTCCGAACCAACAGAGGCTGCTGTTAATCCCATCGGGGAGATGCATCCTCGATGCTAGTCAGTTCTTCAAGTATTTATGCTGAGAACTCTTGGGGCTACACGGCACACTTTCCTGAGAACAATTTTTGGTACTTGAGTGGACTGTTGATTATGTACATAGATTAATCGCATCTGGTGTTTGAACATTTGGGTTTCAGTTTACACATGCATAAAACATTAAAACTAGCTTCTCTCTATTTTTCCATTTTTATTATTCTCAACTACCTCCCCATACTTTACATAGTTTTCCCACTGTATCGGTCTATATCCATGGTACTTCTTATAAGGAAACTACTCATGTGGCATTAGAGATCACTTTATGATAATTTTAACTTAGGTAATTGTCTCTTTAAGGGCTCTATCTCCAAATATAGTTAGATTATAAGATCTTGGGGATTAGGACATCAATGTATGAACTTTTAAGAAACAGAGCCTATAACATTGTTCCTGTTAATTTGTATATATTTTGGTGGGAGCAAATGAACAAAATCAAGAGCTCTGTTTTATAAATTACTTTAGGACATTTTAGAGGACATAAGGAGTTCTGGCTGGGTGGTTCAGTGGGTTTGAGTGTCATCCCATAAACCAAAAAGTTGTGAGTTCAATCTCTGGTCAGTGCACATACCTAGGTTGCATGCTTGATCCCCAGTCAGGGCACGAGTGGGAGGCCACCAATCAATATTTCTCACATCGATGTTTCTCTCTCTCTGTCTCTTACTTCCTTTCCCTCTGAAATCAGTAAGTATATACTTGGGTAAGGATTTTTTAAAAGGCATTTTAAATGACATTTCATATACCACATGAGTATTGTTGGCATTTCTCTATTCTCCCAGGTATCAGCAGACAATATAACTTCCTCTTCATGGAAAACTCATTATGTGCGGTTTATGCCTGCATTCTAAGGTAATCTCCATGCTTATGTTTTCTTATAATTTTAGTTCACACATTTTCTTTCCTGAGAAATCTGACACCTGTTTCACAATTCTCTCCACTTTGACTACTGCCGTCACTATGAGTGTGACTTCAACACTGATGAAGACAAACCTACCAATATAACAGTCTCATTACTCCTACACATTTTGGAATCCTTCAACTTTTAAATTCTACTTCATTTTACACCTTATCTTTAATTACCACAACTTTCTTTCTTTTAGCAAGCAGTCATTGTGGGCTTACAATGTACTGCCCCTGGAATGTACAATGAGTTGCGGATGTACAAAGTTGAGTAGCAACTGCTCTCTGCCTCAAGAAGTTTTCAGTCTTGCGAAAGAGACAAAAATTGTATTATACAATACGTTTATTATTTTAAAATTTATTTAGTCGGTCAACAAATATGAAACAATAATAGGTAACACTGTTGAGAGCTATGATTGTTCAACATGCTTAACATGTTTTAACTCATTTTAATTCTTACAAAAAGCATATCAAACAGGTATTATTATATTCTCTATTTTATAACCCAAAATAACTGAGATATTTAGAAGCCAAATAAGCAATCCAAAGTCATACAGTCTGTAAATATCAAAGCTGGTACTTGAACCTAGGCAGTCTGGGTCCAGAGTTCATTCAATCACCATAAAATGCTGCCTTTTCTGTAAGTACAATCAATCTAAATTGACATCCTTGAAGTGACACCTATACACCTGATATTGCCTAGCATAAATAAGTGGTAATCCCACTGCTTAGTCAGGCCAGCCGAAGGTTCAGAGCAGCCCTCCTCCCCACTACCAACCTGACAATTCGGCAGTCATCCAATCCCTGCCAACAGCATACTGGAGAGCCAAAAAGGAGTTGAACATCACAAGGTTAGAACTTTGGATAAGGATGTCAGAATAACATGCAATAAACTTGGCTGGAGCTTTAGTGAGTCCACGAACTTGTCACAAAGAGCTCTCCTTTGCATCATGGCCAAGCCAGGACTTTCCCCAAGCGTGTGAATGAACCTGAGTCTAAGGTAAAGGGAGGAGAAAAGCAGGAACACTGGAGAAGAAAAGCCAGAAGAGGAGTGGAGCCTGCCATTCCTGAGGATGGGTCGAATCTCAGAATAATTCCTTTCTTCATCTCCAATTAAGTGGATCCCATTTCTCTGCAAGGAAAATTCCTGCTCTGGCTCTACACTGCTTATACTGGGCAGCAACACTAGAAGTTAAAATTAAATTTGGAAGCTCTTAAGAAAAAAAACTGGACACAGACCAAGGGCAATCTGAAAATAAATAAAAAGTTTTTAAAAAAATTTGTTGTTGATGAAAAATCTGGCACAGGAAATATGTCTGGCAGCAAATACATCTTTTGTATAAGGAATCAACTGTGCATGACAACACTCAATTTTATAATGGACTGTTCGTGTCTTTACTATTAATGCTTTCAGGAAATACAGTTATTGAAAGGTAATCACCTTTGTACCTACACTAGGCAGTAGGGGAATGTAAATAAATCTTAGGTCTGAGAGATGCATTTGAGATGGAATAGCTGTGGAGAAGACGTGACACACACCTTGAAAGAGGAGGGGTATTTGATTAATTGACAAATTACACACTTCAAGAGAGGAAACAGCATCAAAACTAAGGCACTGAGGAAAGAATAAGTCAATACTAAGTACACAAAAGAGCCTGGTCTGGTTCATTTGAAGTACAGAGGAGGTTTTGAAGAGTGTTGGAATAATGTGAAGTTTGTAGCATACACTGAAAGGTTAAGAACAATGGTTCTGAATAACCTGTGGTTTTGGTTCAGCTTTGCAGCCCAGAAGCAATGAGACTCAAGCCAAGTTAGGTTACTGCTCAAGGCCTGTTCTCCATCTGTCTGTCTCTCTCTCCCCGCCTCAGTGAATTAAATGAGATAATGTGACACATTTAGCACAATACCTAGGGAAAATATCAACCTTTATTTTTTTCACCATCATCATCATGCTAAAAGTAGCAAAGGCTAGCATGTAAAGGCCTTGAGAAATATATAAGGTTGGATTTAATACTGTAGAAAGTGCTAAATTCTTGAACAGAATAAAGTGATAAATTCTGAATAAAGTGATAAGATTACATCTAATAACACACTGAAGCTAAATTGGAAATGAATAATAAGAATATCTGACTGATTTCTTACCAATGATATGAATCTTCATAAAGATAGGCTTTCTAATTGGAAGTTGGAAAACCCACCTCTTAGTTTTGGGGGAATATTTTACTTGATATTTTCAATAATCTAGTCACCTAAACTGCCTCTCTTTGGCTTTTCCTGACTGTTTGGGGCCATTTTATTAAGTATTCACATCTTCAAACAGCTTGGACAGGAGGTCGGACACAAATTAGATATTTCTACTTGCCTAGAAAAGTGTAACACTATTAACTAATCCATGACTTCTGTGTGGCTATCATTCTTTCTTTATATCCCTTTTTCTTCTGATATATTTTATGGATTACTCCCCATGCTTTGGAGGAAGGGCAGTTAAGGTAATGACCACACAATGGACACTTGTGCAATGTTAAAGTGCAACTCTCTGGTACACATTAAGTATTTCATATTTAATTAGTAGCTTAATACATCAAATTTCATATTATAATTATGCAAAGCTGTACTGAAAACAAATAATGCATTTATTTTATTGTTTTTATGAGAACACTGCTAATTATTAAATAGAGTTTATTGATTTACAGCTGGGTTAACTACATACATGTCATAATATACCACTTTTATATCAATACTAGACAGTAAATAATCAAATATAACTTTCAAATGCATACATTTGATGCAGAATCATAATCTCCACTAAAGACTGAATTGTCTGATTACACCCTCATTCTAGTTAAAAAGAAAAGCCTGTTATGACTTGATTAAACTTTTTTTAGTTGTTCAATTTTTGTGTGTGTGTATTTTGCTTTTTTATCTTAATTGTTGATTCCCCACTTGCAAGATGTGAAAAGATTTCATATCATGAAATGATTTGAGAATAAGAACTTAATATATGCTTTCTGATGATAGCTGTGAAAAAAACTAAGGCTCTAGCCTAACTTAAATGAATCTATTTCTCTTTGCCTTGCTATAATGTCCCATCAATCAGGCCGGATAGCAGCTTCATTTTTTCTTTGTAGTTCATTTATTTGTGCAGGATTTCTATTCCCAGCCATGCTGGTGGAGTCAGTCATTGTCAGTCTCTCAGGAGACTTCTTCCAATATTCCCTGCAATCTCATTGGTGTCACATTTTGAGTACACATTCCAGTTCTATCGTTCAAAAAATTCTTTGCATTTTGATTTGCACAGATGAAACAAAAATGAGGAACTAAGATATTGGTTGAAATATAAAACATTTCTGTCTCTTCAAAATGTTTTAAAAGATTAGTATATAAAGACCTGCAATGATTTCTCTTACCTTTCTCCACTCAGCAGTGTGACAATGGGCATTTACCCTCCTAGGTGGCATCAGTGTAGAATGGGAACATCTCTCTGAAATCAGGTATTTCTGTGGCCTGTCAGATTCTAGGGAGGGTGAAAAAAGAGCCTGGTAGGTGGAATGGATGTAGTGAAGAATTATGGGAAATGTAGTAGGAAATAGGAACTCAACAACAGTGGTAAAAGTATAAGAAGAAATAATAACATTTGGAATGCAGAGCTGCTAATATATGAACTGATTCGGCTGTGCCATCATACTTCACCCAGGAGAGTCCAATATAAGAAACATATTAGAAGATTATAAAATTATTGTATGTCATTGTCACCATGCTTCTGGTCAGTCCTTGGGAACTGGGTGTGAATATGCTTGTGCACCAGCCTGGAATACTGAAACGAGCTGGCATGAAACTAAGCTTGCAAAGTACTGACTCAGCTTGTTTGGCTCAGACTATTTTGAAAAAATTATTTTATTTTTTTAAAGATTTTATTGATTGATTTATTTTTTAGAGAAGGGAAGGGAGGGAAAAAGAGGGAGAGAAACATCATTGTGTGGTTGCGTCTCCAGTGCCCCCTACTGGGGACCTGGTCGGCAACCCAGGCATGTGCCCTGACTGGGAATCAAACCAGCGGCCCTTGGGTCCGCAGGCCGGCACTCAATCCACTGAGCCACACTAGCCAGGGCTGGCTCACACTACTTTTTAAGCCAACATATTAAAACTGTGATATGTCATGTCAATATTCAATTTCTGGCTTTTCTTAGAAATTGGTGTGTCTGGCAATACTGAACCCAGATTTCCTTGTGTGACAATAGACTTGAGAGAAGCATATCCTTGAGCCAGGAAATAGCTTTCCCATAGGATACATTGTGCCCTCTTGCCTCCCTGACACTGTGACCATCTATTGATTGGGGTTTATCATAAACCTTAGGGTTTATATTTTAGCTTTTCTTTTTATACTGGAATATATATATATATATATTTAACATGTTAAATGTATATTTAAAATATATACATATTATATATATATATATAATTTTACCTGTTACATTTTTGTCACTTTCTTGGGAACATACCAGGAATTTGAATTTGTGACACCTGTCTTTCTGGCTCCCTATTATCACAGTCCATGATTAAACTACTCAGCTTGACATACACTTAATGTCTCTGGTTGGGTCTCAGTCATTTTTTCAGAGTGTGTTTATTGAATGCCTATCACGGTGCTATAAACTGGAGAAGTAGCTGTGGCACTAGTAGAAGGGACAAAAGGGTTAAAAAGGGACAGTCTCTGCTTGTAAAGATCCCCAAGTCTATGAGGACAGACAAATTTCATAGAAGTTTAATTCAGTGGAGTGGTAAGTGCTGTAAAGGAGTATGTTCATACAATATCCAGCTATAGAAACACACAGGAAAGCAACTGCAGTTTTCACTCAGGCTGACCGATCCGGAAAGATTTAACAGAGGAGATGACACCTGGGCTATACTTTGTTCACAATTTTTGATACCCCCCCCCCCCTTTTTTGAACTACTTCTTCCCTTTGTTATGGAAGCAACCAGACACCCTGGGATCTTTCTTTCCCTTCTCCATCCTCATTGACTTCAGGATAAAATCTCTGGTAGTTCAGCACTGCTTCCACCTTCCCTCTGCTTCTCAAGAGCCCTCAGAGCACAAAGAGGCTCCATGGTCAACTAATTTTAGTTTAGCAATTGCATGGGTAAAATATTCCTGCATTGGGCAGTCTGGAGCCATTACAATTTGCATGAGTATATATTTTCCAAGTTCTAAACAACTGCCTTCAATAACTGTGGGTGTGTGTGTTTAGAAGGTGCATAAATAGACAATGATGGATCGTTTTCTCAACTCCTAGGGTAATTGGAGATTTAAAAATGCTGACATTGACAAATCATTTCTTAACACTCACAGTTATCATTAAGATCCCTTCCTGTAGAATCAGTGTGCATTTTCTTATATTCTGTTTTTCTGAGGTAATTCAAAAATGAATATTTATTTTTAGCAATTCATAATGTACAAGACAGAATTAATGCATCTTTTATTTATTTTGCTTTTAAATTATCTATAAATCCTGGAAGTGCCCATATTAATAAAGATAATTGACAAAAGATGAATGACCAATGTTTAAAAACTGTAGCAGGACTGATCATAGTATAATGCATAGTCTAGGAAACAGATTTGTTGCCTTTTGAGTTGAAGCAAATGCTATTTGTCAAAGTGTAGACTTATTTAATATGCCAATATTTGATTAAATATTGAATTATTAAATTCGTGACTTGAAAACAACTATATTCTTTATATATATGTTGCTAAATAATAAAACATGATTAAAATATTTTGACATATGAGTGAAGTTATATATTTGTCCTTCTCTGATTAGCTTATTTCACTTAGTATAATACTCTCTACATCCATCCATGCTATTGCAAGTGGAGAGATGTCACTTTTACAGCCAAGTAATATTCCGTTGTATACATGAACCACAGCTTTTTAATCCATTTATCTCTTGATCAGTACAAATAAATCAGCAAACAAATGTTGGTGAGGATATAGAGAAAATGGAACCCTCACGCTCTGTTGATGGGAATGCAGACCAGTGCAGACATAATGGAAAACAGTATGGAGGGGCCTCAAAAAATTAAAAATGGAATAGCCTATGATCCACCAATTCCACTTATGTGTATTTATACGGAGAAACCCAAAACACTAATTTGAAAGAATATATGCATCCTTATGTTCATTACAGCATTATTTATAATAGCCAAGATGTAAAAGCAACACTTGTTCATCAATAGATTCGTGAGTAAAAAAGTTATGCAATGGAATATTACTCAGCCATAAAAAGAATAAAATTTTACCATTTGCTACACAACGTGGACTTAGAGGATGTTAAACCAAGTAAAATATGTCAGTCAGAAAAAGATGAATACCATATGATTTCACTTATATGTGAAATCTAAAGAACAAAATAAATAAACAGAATTGAAAGACTCATAGACACAGAAAACAGACTGATGGTTGCCAGAGGGGAGAAGGTTTGGGGGACTGGGTAAAAGAGGTGAAGGAATTAAGAGGTACAAATTAGAAGTTACAAAATAGTCAAGGGATGTAAAGTACGGTATAGGGAATATAGTCAATAATATTGTAATCACTATGTATGGTGCCAGGTGGGTACTGGAAATATCAAGGGAACACTTTGTAAAGTATATGATTGTCTAACCATTATGCTATACACTTAAAACTAATACAAAATAATATTGAATGTAAACTAAAATTGAAAAACAAAATTTATTTATATTTTTATTGTTGTTCAAATACAGTTGTCTTCATTTTCCCCTCACCATTCCGCTTGACCCACCCCTCCCCACCTCACACCTTCAATCCTACCCACCTTTGGCTTTGTCCATGGGTCCTTTATACGTGTTCCCTGATGACTTTTACCCTTTTTTCCCCCATGATACCCCTCCTCCTCCCCTCTGGTTACTGTCAGTTTGTTCTTTATTTCAATGTCTCTGGTTATATTTTGCTTGCTTGTTTATTTCATTGATTAGGTTCCACTTATAGGTGAGATCATGTGGTATTTGTCCCTCACCACCTGGCTTATTTCACTTAGCATAATGCTCTCCAGTTCCATCCATGCTGTTGCAAAGGGTATGAGCTCCTTCTTTCTCTCTGCTGTGTAGTATTCCACTATGTAAATGTACCATAGTTTTTTTTTAGAGCAATCACTTAAAATTTATTCAAAGAAATACACTCAGAAACACTAGCGATAAATTAAAAAGGGGTTCTTAAAAATATTTAAGTAACCCATAGTGAAATAAGTAAAAGAAAACAGAGAAGTGAAAAACTGAGGGAACAAACATAAAACAGCAAAAAATTAGCAGGCAATAAATCAGTAAATAATTATACCAATGATTACATTAAATGTAAATGGTCTAAATACACCAATTTAAAAAAAATAACATTAATGGTAGGGGAGGGGAATGACCCAGCTATATCTTATCTACAAGAAACTATCTCAAAAAACAATAAAAATAGATTGAAAGTTAAAGGAGGAAAAATATATGCCATAATAACACTGATAAAAACAAAGCATCGTTGGCTGTATTAATATATCAAATAAAGTAGACTTCAGGAAAAAGAATACCAGGTACAATTATAAAAGAGTCGATCCAACAAGAAGACACAGCAACTCTAAATGCATACCCCACCACCAAACAACAGAGCTGTGAAATATTCAAAGAAAAAACTGATAAAACTGAAAGAAGAAATAGACAAATCCAGAATTATAGTTGGAGGCTTCAATGCCCTTCTCTTGAAAGTTGATAGAACAACTAGAGAGGAAATCAACAAGGGCAGAAAAACGTTAGTCAACAGGACCTACCTGATGTTTACAGAACGGCCCACCCCGCAACAAGAGGGTACACATTCTCTTCAAGCACCCACAGAACACTTACCAAGCACTTATCAAAATAGACCATATCCTGGGCCATAAAAGAAACTTCAACAACTTTCAGAGAACTGCAGTTATACACAGTATGTTCTCTGACTACATGGAATCAAACTAGAAATCAATAACAAAAATAACAGGAATATCTTCAAGTACTTGGACACTAAACAACACTTTCCTAAGTAATTCATGAGTCAAAGAAGAAACACCAAGAGATATTTTTTAAGTATATTGAATTGAATAAAAATTAAAATATAACATGTCAAAATTTGTGGGATCCAGCTAAAGCAGTGCTGACAAGGATATTTTATAACACTAAATTAGAATAGGAAAAGTTTCAAATTAGTAATATAAGCTTTCCCTCAAGAAATTAGAAAAATAACAGCAAAATAAACCAAAAAACAAGAAGCTAGGAAATGATAAAGAGCATAAATCAATGAAATTGAAAGCAGAAATTTGATGAAACAAAAAGCTAATTCTTTGAAATGATCAATAAAATTGACAAACCTCTAGTAAGATAGACAAAAAAAATAGAGAAGGTATAACTCAACATCAGGAATGAAACAAAGAGTATCATTACAGACCTAGCAGACATCCAAAGGATGATAAGAGAATGCTATGAACAAGTTTACATGCATAAATCTGAATACTTAGAAGAAATGGACTAATTTCTTGAAAAGCACAACTACCACAATCTAATATGAGATAAATAATTTAAATGGCTCTATAATGGTGAAAGAAATTTAAATCTCCTGAAAAAGTAATTCCTAGGGCTGAATGGTTTTACTGGAGAATTTGTACCATAGTTTTTTGATCCACTCATTTACTGAGGAGCACTTAGGTTGCTTCTAGCTCTTGGCTATTGTAAATTGTGCTGCTATGAACACTGGGGTGCACAGATTCTTTTGAATTGGTGTTTCAGAATTCTTAGGGTATAATCCCAGCAGTGAAATTGCTGGGTCAAAAGGCAGTTCCATGTTTAGCTGTCCGAGGAAATTCTATACTGTTTTCCACAGTGGCTGTACTAGTCTGCATTCCCACCAACAGTGCACTAGGGTTCCCTTTTCTCCACAACCTCGCCAGCATTTGTTGTTTGTTGATTTGTTTATGATGGCCATTCTGATAGGTGTGAGGTGATATCTCACTGTGTTTTTAATTTGCATCTTTTGATGGCTAGTGATGATGAGCATCTTTTCATATGTCTCTGAGCCCTGTGTATGTCTTCCTTGGAGAAGTGTCCATTCAGGTCATTTGTCCATTTTTTAATTGGGTTGTTTGTCTTCCTGGAGTGGAGTTGTGTGAGTTCTTTATATATTTTGGAGGTCAAACCCTTGTCCAAATTATCATTTGCAAATATATTTTCCCAGTTGGTTCCCTTTACACTTCGCTGATGCTTTCCTTAGCCATGCAGAAGCTTTTTATTTTGATGAAGTCCCATTTGTTTATTCTTCCATTTATGTAAAAGACCTGGATGTTTAAATAAATACTACTTAGAGGTTAAGTACTTAGAATTCTTGAATTTGAAGTATAAACTTTTATTAAAAATTACAAATTGATAGTTACAAAATATTCATGGTACAGTACATGAACCATGATGTAAGGTATAGTGTAGGGAATATAGTCTAATAATATTGTAATAACTATGTATGATACCAGGTGGGTACTGGAAATATTGAAGGATCACTTTATGAAGTATGTGATTGTCTAACCACTGTGCTAGACACTTAAAACTAGTACAAACTGACATTGAATGTAAACTATAATTGAAAAACAAAATTTAAAAAATTTTGAAAATATATTTGAAATTCAAAGATATATAAGAAGTGATATATATATAATGATGTTCATATCTATGGCATATATATAATTTTTTATTTTTGTTTATCAGAAAAAACCTCTCAAATGAACTGTAAAAATGTCCATTTAAAGCAAACCAAAATGTAAGTAAGTGTCCCAAAATATCCTTAAATTTAGATATTTTATTGCTTTCTTTCCTTCCTGTATATATCATAATAAGAAAACAAGTTATAATTCAAATTTAAGAATTCTAGATACTTAAACTCTAAGTAGTATTTATTTAAACATCCAGGTCTTTTATATTATGCATGTAAGTTTCTTTTCCCCAATAACGACTTAATTCAATGCCCCTAATTAATGAAAATCAATATACTTTTTTAAAAAAGATTTTATTTATTTATTTTTAGAGAGAGGGTATGGGAGAGAGTAAGAGAGGGAGAGAAACATCAATGTGTGGTTGCCTCTCACATGCCCCCTACTGGGGAGCTGTCCTGCAACCCAAGCATGTGCCCTGACTGGGAATCAAACCAGAGATTCTTGGTTCTCAGGTCGGTACTCAATTCACTGAGCCACACCAGCCAGGGCTCAATATACTTTTTGAAGGCACAAGTACAACTAATATAGTTCTTCAAAATTTTTCCCAAATCATAATTTGAAGTTATCAGTCAAGGTATTGAAAAAGAAACCTTGGTTCTACCAATTTTGAAATGAGACAAAAACTTAATAGAGAAATATTGAAGGGAGTGTACTTTCTAGTCAGTTTTGGTTTGCTTTGTAAAAAAGCTTAAAATTGACACCAGTGATTTCAAATACAGAGAACAACAGGAAATTATACTTAGATTTCCACCCACACTATACTGCTGCTCCAAATGAATTTCTTTGAATTGTTTCATGCTGTTATCATGGCTGTATTCTTAATCCCACTGTGGGGTAGAAATGCCAGTACTTTGTGTCTATTGTTACAATATGAAACAGCCTTGGTTATGCGACATTACTGGTTACTTGAATGAGCAAAGGTTGACAGCTGGGATTATAGGCAGGAATCTATTCCTAGCTAGTGGATTTGATATAATCTAGAACTAGTCTCATAGAAGTAAATGGCAAGCCATACACAGGGGTGTCAAACTCATTTTCACTGGGGGCCACATCAGCCTCGCAGTTGCCTTCAAAGGGCCAGATGTAATTTTAGGACGGTATAAATGTAACTATTCCGTCACTAGGGGCAAGGAGCTCGGCACTGCCGCCAGGTAGAAATAAGGTGCCAGGCTGGGTAAAACAAGGTGGATGGCTGGATTCGGCCTTGTGTTTGCCACCTGTGGGAGGAATGCAAGCAAAGAAACTATGTTTTAAGATATGATTTTGCTTAGGGTCAGTTTACTCATTTGACACATGTTTATAGATGATTACTAAGTTTTATGTATCTGTTAGATGTGGGAATGAAATGTAAATAAGACATAGCCCCTATTCTCAACTATCTGATAGTTTAATGAATTAGTTAGTCACGTGCATAAATTGTTATGTATAATGATGAAATGAATGATGTAGGTACCAGAAATGATGATACCAGATGATAAAGGTACCAGAAATTATGCAGATTTTGATGCGAGACACCTGAAATGTTATGAAGAAAAGAAGTGAATGGTATTTCAGATAAGAAAACAGTGAACAAAGACATTAACTGGCATGTGTGAAGGATACCAGCATTCTTTATTCTTGGTCAAGCATGAAGTGGAAATCAATGTGTAGCCGGAGTTGAGCTGGTAAAATAGGCAGATTTCAAGTCAGGAGGACCTTATTTTTTCATTCTACGGTACATCTGTCTTGTACATGATGGGAAGTCATTGAAGGGATTTAAGCAGAAGGATTCTATAGGTAAAATTTTTATTTTACTTTGAATATTTCTACAGTTGTGCACATGATATATCAGAGGAGTTAAACCAGAGGCAGAGATT
This sequence comes from Micronycteris hirsuta, assembly GCA_004026765.1. Lineage (NCBI taxonomy): Eukaryota > Metazoa > Chordata > Mammalia > Chiroptera > Phyllostomidae > Micronycteris > Micronycteris hirsuta. The sequence goes on along the minus strand of PVJI01004115.1, from coordinate 21,871 downwards.
GCAGTTTGGAGCCTACTGCAGTGGTTCTTTTGAGAAATGATGAGGTCTGACCCATTAAATGGGTTTTGTGGGTTGAAGATAGAGGTGGTAATGTAGGATCCAGCACAAATAATGCCCCTTTCTTATTACAAAATATTTTATTACAAAATCATAAGCATGCAATTCTATAACATAACAATATCACATTCAAGCATACCACATGACATGTAGGTGAAATGTTCAAATTAAAACTATAAATTATTACACCCATATTATTACCCTACCAACCTCATTCAAGTTGGCATTATTTCTGCCAGACCCTGCAGATATGAAAAGTATTTAGGGAGGAAAGGAGGAAAAACAATTTGGCATTCAGCAGTTAACAGTAGAGACACTGCTGTGTGTCCTGCATACTCCTTTACTTTTCCTCCCAGGCTAATGAATAGACTGCATTTTTCAGCCTTCATTGCAGTTGGGGTAGCATTATATCTGTGTTGACCAACAGCATGTAGTTAGAATTCTTATTTACTACTTCTGGTCCTGGCTCATTAAAACCTTTTGTAATTTTGCAGTTATTTCTCTCACTTCTCTGGATGCACAGGGTTCTGAAGTCCTCCACGACCTTAGGGGGGACATAGAATTTGATGGAAGAAGTCTACATCTCTGAATGACTCTGAAAAGAAAAGCCTTGCTACTGACCTGTATTGAACTTTATTGTATTAAATTTGGCTTTTGTTGGTTATAACAGTAATTCACCTTGCCTAAGTAAAAAAAAAAAAAAAAAAGACAAGATGACCATATTTATATGGGGAGGTATTTCAGTTTTGATATGATGAATTTGAGGTGATTATAAATTCATTAGCAGAAAGAAAGAAAATGAAACCCTAAGAGTAGATAAATGTTTGACTATGAATAACAGTAAGTAAAGGATGAAATTCTGGGAGCATCGAAAAATTAGGAGACAGAAATACAGGTGTAGGCAATTGTAGGTTTACAGTTGTGAGTATGTGAAACACAGTTTATTCTTGTGTTAGTTATTAATTATTGTATTATTTATTTGTATTATAACTGTAAGCCTACTTTTTGCCTACCTCTGTATAAGAAAAACAAGGAGCTAAAGCTGAGAGAAAGTCAAGGTCAATCAAGAGGAATCTGACCTTCCCTTGTAAGATGTCAAGATTTTACTCTTAGATAATGGAACTCTCTGATTGATTTAATCAGGAGAGTGATAATGGTAAGATTTGCATTTTAGTTAGATTCCCCTTGTAGCTCAGGAGATTATATGTGTGGGTCTAAAAGATAAAAAATAGTTGAGGGGCTACTTCAGTAGCTACACGAAGCTGTCTTGGAAACATAATCAGGTTTCAAGGATGGAAAATACATTTAATGGAGAGAATGACCAAAGGTGTCAAACACAAGAAAGAAAGGAACTTGAGTCATCCTTGTGATGGGGGTGAAGCATGACCAGAAGTGTGAAGAGAGAACTTGCAAAAGTAGACAAGCTTTGTGAGAATGTAACAGAAGAAACTGGATTGTGGCCAGAGGCATGCATTTAGGGTTAAATGATTTTTATCGTGGATTTTTGTTAGGACAGAAACGATGTAAGCATGTTTACCCGCTAATGGGAAAACTTCAGAAGAGACAGAAAGAAAGCTTGAAGATTCTCCAGACAGAAGAATTAAGTGAAGTAGCAAAGTCCCAGGAGCAGGTGAGGGAGTGGACTCAAAGCCGAAAGTGGCGGTGGGTTTAACCTGAATAAGTCATGAAGGAAACCTTGCCATGAGACTAAAGGAAAGAAAGTGAGGAGCTACAGCATTGATGTCTGTAGGTGTAGATAACAGAAATATGAAATATTTGTACTTGATTTTCTCTGTCTTCTTTGGAAGACAAGAGAAAAAATGTTGAACAAGGTACTGGAAAATTCATGTATAGAATGATCATTGAGGAAATCAATGTTGCAACCACAGACAAATGAAATGCCTATACATGATATTAAATTAATTTTACTCTAGAAATTTTGAAGCCAAGGACAATAGTTGATATGAAATTGCCTAATTTTCATTATAATAATTAATTCAGTGTTAGATTTCAGTTACTAAAACCAATTATTTTGCCATGATTTGGGGGTTTAAATACAATGATATTTTGTGATGGACAATATCATTGCTGAGTGACCTTTAATTTGCCCATGTATGTAAACATACTTACTATATAATTTTAAAATGAATTAGCATGAACTATATAATCACTTGCACAGACCTGCCTTCATCTTCATTTATTAAGCCTATTTTGGGAACACAGGTAGTAGACAGGAGTTCATTCCATTAGTAATTCCACCTCTTAAGTCTCATTTCTCACTTATCATCCTAAAGCATAAATATAGGACAGGGAAAAATCATTTTGAAATAGAAATCAAAGAGTATCAGCACTTTATTCATGGAAAACTTTCAGGAAATGAGATTGCCTATAAAATAAGCCTCAGATGGTGCTAATGACAAAATCAATATCATTATGGAAATGTCAAACAGCATTTCTTCTGAGAGTCTTATCCTGAAATACTCAGGTTCTAAGTTGGAAGCTGCTGCTTAGTTCTTTCTTATTAAACCAAGCGTGCTTCTGATGTAGCAGTCCACATGGTAGAACTAGGTTCTCTTATCTAATGAGCATAATATACTTAGTCCTGTAAAAATCTGAACTGTGGTCTGTTTTATTTCTAGCAGTTTGAAGACTGGTTGGTACATTATAGTCAATCACTAATTGGTAATTGGATCAAATGTTAAAAGAAGTGAATTATCTTTTTTATATTTTATATAATATTTATTTTTTATATTTTTAAATACTTTATTGTTCTTTAATTACAATTGTCCACATTTTCTCTCCTCTCCTCCCCCCCACCCCATCCAAACCCACCTCCCTCCCCTACTTCCACCCTCCCTCTTGGTTTTGTCCATGTGTCCTCTATAGTGGTTCCTTAAAACCCTTCTCCCCATAGTCCCCTCTCCCCTCCCCTCTGGCTATTGTTAGATTGTTCTTAATTTCAATATCTCTGGTTATATTTTGCTTGCTTTGTTCTTTTGTTGATTATGATCCAGTTAAAGGTGAGATCATATGGTATCTGTCCCTCACCGCCTGGCTTATTTCGCTTAGCATAATGCTCTCCAGTTCCATCCATGCTGTTGCAAAGAGTATAAGCTCCTTCTTTCTCTCTGCTGCATAGAATTCCATTGTGTAAATGTACCATGGTTTCTTGATCCACTCATTTGCTGATGGGCACTTGGGTTGCTTCTAGCACTTGGCTATTGTAAATTGTGCTGCTATGAACATTGGAGTGCATAGGTTCATTTGGGTTGGAGTTTCAGGGCTCTTAGGATATAATCCCAGTAGTGGAACTGCTGGGTCAAAATGCAGTTCCATTTTTAGTTTTCTGAGGAAATTCCATACTGTTTTCCACAGTGGCTGTACCAGTCTGCATTCCCACCAACAGTGCAGTAGGGTTCCCTTTTCTCTGTATCCTCTCCAACACTTGTCTGTTGCTTTGTTTATGATGGCCATTCTGACTGGTGTGAGGTGGTATCTCATTGTGGTTTTAATTTGCATCTCTCTGATGGCTACTGATGCTGAGCATCTTTTCATATGTCTCTGGGCCCTCTGTATGTCCTCCTTGGAGAAGTGTCTGTTCAAGTCTTTTGCCCATTTTGTAATTGTTTTTTTGTCTTCCTGGAGTGGAATCATGTGAGTTCTTTACATATTTTGGAGATCAAACCCTTGTCTGAGGTATCATTGGCAAATATGTTTTCCCATATGGTTGGTTCTCTTTTTATTTTAATACTGTTTCTTTAGCTGTGCAGAAGCTTTTTATTTTGATGAGGTCCCATTTGTTTACTCTTTCCTTTATGTCTCTTGCTCTAGGGGACACATCAGAGAATATGTTGCTGCATGGAATGTCTGAGATTTTCCTACCAATGTTTTCCTCTAGGATTTTTATGGTGTCACAACTTATATTTAAGTCTTTTATCCACCTTGAATTTATTATTGTGTATGGTGTAAGTTGGTGTTCAAGTTTCATTTTTTTGCAGGTAGCTGTCCAGATTTCCCAACACCACTTGTTGAAGATGCTATTTTTACTCCATTTTATGCTGCTGCTCCCTTTGTCAAAAATTAATTGGCCATAGAGACTTGAGTTTATTTCTGGGCTCTCTATTCTGTTCCATTGGTCTAACTGTCTATTTTTATGCCAGTACCAGGCTGTTTTGATTACAGTGGCCTTGTAATACATTTTGATATCAGGTATTGTGATCCCTCCTACTTTGCTCTTCTTTCTCAAAATTGAAGCAGATATTTGGGGTATTTATGATTCTATATAAATTTTTGAAGTGTTTATTCTATATCTGTGAAATATGCCATTGGTACTTTGATAGGGATTGCATTGAATCTATAAATTGCTTTGGGTAGTATGGACATTTTGATGATGTTGATTCTGCCGATCCATGAGCATGGTATATGTTTCCATTTGTTTGTGTCTTCCATGATTTCTTTCTTCAGTGTTGTGTAGTTTTCTGAGTACAGGTCTTTTAACTCCTTGTGAGGTTTATTCCTAGGTATTTCATTTTTTTTTGTTGTTGCTATATCAAATGAAATTTTTACCCTGATTTTTGCTTCTGATGTTTCATTGTTGGTATACAAAAATGCCTTTGATTTCTGGATATTGACTTTGTATCCTGCTGTTTTGCCAAATTTATTATTAGGTCGAGTAGCTTTTTGGCAGGGTCTATAGGATTTTCTATGTACACTATCATGTCATCTGCAAACAATGACAGTTTTGTCTCCTCCTTTTCAGTTTGGATGCCTTTTATTTCCTCTTCTTGTCTGATTGCTGTAGCTAAAACTTCCAATACTATGTTGAATAGAAGTGGTGATAGTGGACAACCTTGTCTTGTTCTTGATCTTAGAGGAAAAGATTTTAGTTTTTGCCCATTGAGTATGATGTTGGCTATAGGTCTCACATATATGGCCTTTATTATGTTGAGGTGAGCTCCCTCTATTCCCACTTTGCTGAGTGGTTTTATCATAAATGGATGCTGTACCTTATCGAATGCTTTTTCTGTATCCATTGATATGATCATGTGCTTTTTGTCTTTGTTCTTGTTTATGTGATGTATTACATTTATTGGTTTGCGAATATTGTACCATCCTTGCATCCCTGGGATGAATCCCACTTGGTCATGGTGTACGATCTTTTTAATGTATTGCTGGATGTGATTTGCCAATATTTTGTTGAGGATTTTAGTGTCTATGTTCATCAGCAATATTGGCCTGAAGTTTCCTTTCTTTGTTGTGTCTTTATCTGGTTTTGGGATTAGTATGGTGCTGGCTTCATTAAAAGAGTTTGGGAGACTTCCATCATTTTGTATTTTTTGGAATAGTCAGTGAAGGACAGGGGTTATCTCTTCCTTAAATGCTTTATAAAATTCTCCTGTGAAACCATCTGGTCCAGGGAATTTGTGTGTTGAGAGTTTTTTGATTACTGCTTCAATTTCATCTGCTGTTATTGGTCAGTTCAGGCTTTCTGTTTCTTCATTGAGTTTTGGAAGATTATATTTTTCTAGATATTTGTCCATTTCATCTAGGTTTTCAAATTCCTTGGCATAGAGTTCTTCATAGTAGTTTCTTACAATCCTTTGTATTTCTGTGGCATCAGTTGTAATCTCTCCTCTTTCATTTCTGATTGTGTTTATTTGGGCCCTCTCTCCTTTTTTCTTGATGAGCCTGCTTAAAGGCTTGTCGATTTTGTTTATCTTTTCAAAGAACCAGTTCCTGGATTCATTGATCCTTAGAATTGTGCTTTTAGTCTCTATACCATTTAATTCTGCTCTGATCTTGGTTATTTCCTTCCTTCTACTTGCTCTGGGCTGTCTTTGTTGTTGTTCCTTGAATTCTTGTAGATGTAGGGTTAGGTTGTTTGTTTTAAATGTTTCTATCTTTTTTAGGTAGGTCTGTATCACTATGAACTTCCCTCTCAGGACTGCCTTCACTGTGTCCCATAAGTTTTGCATTGTTGTGCATTCATTTTTATTTGTTTCAAGAAACTTTTGATTTCTTCCCTAATCTGATTCTTGACCCATTCGTTGTTTAATAGCATGGTATTCAATCTCCATAATTTTGAGTGTTTTGGGGTTTTTTCCCTCCGGATTGGTTTTTAATTTCCGTCCCTTGTGGTCAGAGAAAATACTTGATATGATTTCAATTTTCTTGAATTTGTTGAGGTTTGTTTTGTGTCCTATCATATGGTATATTTTTGAAAATGTTCCATGTGCATTTGAAAAGAATGTATATTTAGCTTCTTTGGCGTGAAAGGCTCTGTATATATCAGTTAAGTCCATTTCATCTAGGGCATTGTTCAATGACACAATATCTTTGTTGATATTTTGTTTGGAAGATCTGTCCATTTTTGATAGTGGGGTGTTGAAATCCCCTACTATAAGTGTGTTGCTGTCAATATCTTTCTTGAAGTCCTCCAGTATTTTCTTTATGTATCTGGGTGCTCCTGTGTTGGGTGCATATATATTTACAATATTTATGTCTTCTTGGTGGATTCTTCCCTTGAGTATTATAAAGTGTCCTTCTGGATCTCTCTTGATGGCCCTTTTTTTGAAGTCTATTTTGTCTGATATGAGTATTGCTACCCTGGCTTTATTTTCCTGTCCATTTGCTTGGAAAATTTGTTTCCAGCCCTTCACTTTCATACTGCGTAGGTCTTTTATCCTGAGGTGGGTCTCTTGTAGGTAGCATATGTGTGGGTCATGCTTTCTTATCCATTCAGCTATTCTATGTCTTTTGATTGGAGCATTTAATCCATTTACATTTAAGGTTATTATTAATAGGTACTTATTCATTGCCATTTTTTTGTACCTGTGTTTCTCTCTCTGTCTCTCTTTTCCTTCCTTTCCTTAAAGCAGTCCCTTTAGCATCTCTTGCAGAGCTCGTTTGGTGGAGGTGTATTCTTTTAGACTTCTTTTGTCTGGGAAGCTCCTTATTTGACCTTCTATCTTGATTGAGAGCCTTGCTGGGTACAGTAGCCTTGGTTGCAGGTCTCTGGTTCTCATTATTTGGAATATTTATTGCCATTCTCTTCTGGCTTGCAGCGTTTTCATTGAAAAGTCAGCTACTAATCTCATCGGGGCTCCTTTGTATGTTACTTCCTGTTTCTCCCTTGCTGCCTTTAAGATTCTCTCTTTGTCTTGGAATTTTGCCATTTTAATTATGATGAGTCTTGACGTGGGCCTGTTTGGGTTCCTCTTGATTGGGACTCTCTGAGTTTCCTGGATTTGTGTGACTTTTTCTCTCATCAGATTAGGGAAGTTTTCCATCATTATTTTTTCAACCATGTTTTCTATCCCTTGCTCTTCTTCTTCTCCTTCTGGTATCCCTATTATATGGATATTATTGCATTTCCTGTTGTCCTGCATTTCCCTAAATCCCTCTTCATTCTTTCTGAGCCTCTTTTCCTTTTCTTGCTCTTTCTGGGTGTTTTTTTCTACCTTGTCCTCCAGCTCACTGATCCGATCCTCTACTTCATCGAGCCTGCTTTTCATTCCTTCTACTGTGTTCTTCAGCTCAGAAATTGTATTCTTCATTTCCTCTTGGCCCTTGTTGATAGTTTCTATTTCCTTTTTTATGTTGATATAGTTTGCAGTGAGTTCATTGTAGTTTCCCTGTAGTTTCTGGTAATTCTTCGTGAGCTCATTGAGCTTCCTGATGACCAATGCTTTGAACTCAGTATCTGATAGTTTATTTGCCTCTGTTTCATTTAGCATTCTTTCTGGGGCTTCCTCCTTTCCTTTCATTTTGCAATTGTTTCTTCATCTTCCCATTGTTTGTGAGACTCTTCTTGTTAGCGTCTGTTTCTTATATTGATCTGTTCTGAATCCCTGTGTTTATGGTATGAACTTCTATGGTAGAAGACCTGTGAGATTCAGTGGTGCAGTCTCCTTGATCTCCTGAGCTTGCTGGGTGTGGGCTATCATTTAAGTTGGCTCTCTGTATGTCTTTGGGTTTTGATTGTTGTTGGGTCTTTCTTTGGTGGGTCCTTTCCTCCAGCTGGTTAACTGAGGATCACTCCATCCACCACACCTTGTATTCTGTTGTGTAGGTGTGAACAGGTTGTGTTAAAGCTCATTCTTCTGTGTGAACAAGGTTTTGAGTCTTCTCTCTCACTTTTGTTCAGTTGTTTGTTGTGGGTAATTTCTCCACCAATTGATTGCATTTCCAGGTTGGTCCTGGATTGAGGTTAGTGTGGGTTCCACTCCCTCCTTCACCTTCTTCCATTGTTTTCCGTTCGTGGTTCCTTTGTTGGTGGATTTCCTCTTCCAGCAAGTGTACTGGTGTTCACTGCTCCCACCTTGAAGTTCTCTGGAGTAGCAAAGTGAAATTTGTCTCACTGTCTCTGTTTTTTGGGATGACCCCTTTTTGCGTCTCACTCTGGTCTTTTCAAAGCTCCAGGTTTTAATGTCTCACCTGTGGGGAAAGAAGAGAAGGAAAAAAAGGGGGAGAGGAAGGGAGGAGGAATAAAAAGAAGGAAAGGAAGAAAGGAAAGAAGGAAGAATAAAATTTTTTTTAGATTAAAAATTAATAATACAAATAAAAAATAAAAGAGGGAAGGAACAAGTACTAATACAGGAAAGGGAGGAAGAAAGAATAAAAAAATAGAGATGGACAGAAATGAAGAAGGAATTAAAAAAAAAAAAAAAGCCTTCTGCTGGCTTTAAACTGGTCAGGCCTGTTCTGGTCTTCCTGGCTGCCTCAGGCTGGGAAGGTATTGGTTTCGCTTTTCTCCCTTCCTGAGACATACATACTCTTCTAGCTGTTGTCCAGCCTCTAAACCAGTTTCTAGGTGACCTTCTGTGACCAGCCTAGGCCTTTAGACCACCAGTTGTAATGTCCTTGAATTGGACAAATTAGGGGTAACTCACAAACCACCTTCTTGCTCTTTGCTGGCCTAGATGCTAGGGACTCTCAGCACCCCTTCTGGGTAGTTTAGCCCCCCAGTGAGTAAAGTCTTTCCTGGGACTGCAGCTCCCCTCTGCGGAGCACTTCTGCCTTTCTCCTACAGAACCAGGACTCCAGGTGCAGGGGCTGGGTGGGAGACACTTTGTCCCCGGTGCCCTGGGCATGAGCTCCGTAGACCTGTGTGCACCGCCCCTGATGCTTCTGGAGTGAGTGTGGAGAGGCCGCTGCCAGGCCTCAGATCACTGGGTGCACACAGTCCCGGATTCCCCTGGATTGGGCTTAGGCAAGCTGTCAACTGGTCAGTGGCCACTGGTTGCACGCAGTCCCGGTTCTTCTGGAGAGTGCACAGGCGGGCTGCTCTGGGATGCCAATCACTGGGCATGCGCTGACCCCGGGACTGCAGAGGGCAGGGGCGTAGGAGGCTAACAGCTGCTATGGAGAATTCCCCAAACGGCCATGGAGTGCCTCTTTTTTTCTATACTTTCTTTTTGAAAAATTCTTCCTATTTAAGCCTGCTGGTCCAAACAAGCACCTGGCCTCTCACACAGCCCAGCCTGGCTCTCTCCCAAGAATTTTGCAGCAGACCTGGTGGGCGCCAGGCCCGAGGTTGCTGCCCTCCCTGGTCCCCGCACCAGTCCTGGGGACCTTATTGTCCCAGAGCACTCTCCTTACTGTCCAATCATTTAATGTCCCATAAAATTTTGGTCTCCAATCTTCATATATGCTGGAATACTGTTGGCTGTTCACTCTGTTCCTCAGAAGATCAGCTCGGTTTTTCACCAGTAGGCAGAGGGATGTCAAAAAGAAGTGAATTATTGAATAAGTAAGTGGATAAATAGTCCTGTATTCAGAGATATATAGATTTCTTTGAATTAGTAACAGACCACACAGGTAAAGTTACCATTTATTTCCTCAAACAAGCAAATATATAAACTTTTTATTGTTACCAGCAAGAATACGCCAACATATATCTTATTTATACACACAATAGCTATTGTCATGTCTTTTCTTATTTGTTTAGAAATTCTAGATAAAAGTAGGAGAAATGCCAAGGATAAATGTGTATTTTTGCATTCAAGAATAATGCTGCATTACACAATACAATTGGCAAAAGATTTTCTGGCCTAGTATTCTATTGCTCAGTAAGAGAAACTTCAATTAACAGTTAGAATCCCTGCACTGCAGTGGGAATGTAAATCACAGAGTAGAGAGTGTTCTATTGAATTTTTGGGTTTGCTAAGCAAAGAAGGAACATGAACAAGCTTTTTGCATAACCTCTTTTTATTTTTTTTTTATTTTTATTGCTTTGCTGAGAATAGTGCAATGTCTTTATTTAATATTCATTATATTTTTCCCATTACCATTTAGTACCCTTAACCCCCTGCTCCCCTCAGCAATCACCACACTGTCCATGAGTCCTTTTTCCTTTTTGCTCAATCAGTCCACCCCTAACTTCCCACCCCCACTGGCTGTCATCTGTTCTCCATCTATGAGTCTGTCTCGGTTTTGCTTGTTAGTTGAGTTTATTAGATTCCACATATGAGTGAAATCATATGGTATTTGTCTTTCTCTAACTGGCTTATTTCACTTAGCATAATGTTCTCCAGGTCCATCCATACTTTTGCAAAGGGTAACATATTCTTCTTTTTTATGGCTGAGTAGAATTCCATGTGTAAATGCCCCATACTTTTTGTTTGTTTATTTGTTTGTTTGTTTTTTAAGATTTTATTTATTTATTTAGACAGAAGGGAAGGGAGGGAGAACAAGAGGGAGAGAAAATTCAATACAGAGTTGCCTCTCATGTGCCCCCTACTGGGGGCCTGGCCTGGCCTGCAAACCAGGCATGTGTCCTGATTGAAAATTGAACCAGTGACTCTTTGGTTCACAGCTTGGTGGTCAATCCACTGAGCCATACCAGCCAGACCCATAGATGTTTTATCCACACATCTATTGATGGACACTTGGGCTGCTTCCATAGCTTGACAATTGTAAATAATGCTTCAAGGAACATAGGGTGCTTATGTTCTTTCAAATTAGTGTTTTGGTTTCCTTTGGCTCTATTCCTTGAAGTGGGATCCCTGGATCAAAAGGCAGATCCATTTTTAATTTTTGGGGGAATCTCCATACTGCTTTCCACAGTGGCTGCACCAGTCTGCATTCCCACCAACAGTGCGAAAGGGTTCCCCTTTCTCCACATGCTCGCCAGCACTTGTTGTTTGCTGAGGTATTGATGATAGTCATTCTGACAGGTGTGAGATGATATCTCATTGTGGTTATAATTTGCATTTTTCTGATGATTAGTGACATTGAGCATCTTTTCATATGTCTATTGGCCATCTGTGTGTCTTCTTTGGAGAAGTTCCTTTACCCATTTTTTAATTGGGTTGTTTGTTTTTTTTGGTGCTGCATTTCATAAGTACTTCATAAACTTTGGATATTAACCCCTTATGAGACTTATTGGCAAATATGTACCCCCATTCTGTGGGTTGTCTTTTTATTTTGTTGATGATTTTCTTTGCTGTGCAAAAGCTTTTTAGTTTGTTCATAGTCATCAAAGGAGCCTGGTGCTGGCATAAAAACAGACATATAGGTCAATGGAACAGAATAGAGAGACCAGAAATAAACTCACACCTTTATAGTCAATTAATATTCAACAGAGAGAGCAAGCACATGCAATGGGCTAAAGATAATTTATTCAGTAAATGGTGTTGGGAAAATTGGACAGATACATGCAGAAAAATGAAACTAGATCATCTTCTTACACCACACACAAGAATAAATTCAAATTGGATCAAAGAATTACATGTTTGACACAAAACCATAAAACTCCTAGAAAAAAACATAGGTAGCAAAATCTTGGACATTGCTTGTAGCAGCTTTTTATCATATATATGTCCCCAGGCAAGGGAAACTAAAGAAAAAAAATAAACAAATAGGAATGTATATTCTCTTTTTTCATTTAAAATTAAATTTATTGGTGTGACATTATTTAATAAGATTATATAGGTTTTAAGTACACATTTCTACGATACATTATCTGTATACCGCCTTGCATGCTCACCATCCAAAGTCAAATAATTTCTGTGCAGATTCTTAAGAATGACCAAATCTTTACCTTGTGGTCAATCTTTTAGTCTTTATTTTGAAATCAGTTCAGTTTTGTGATAAAAGAAAAAAAAGTTCTTAAATGTTCATTTTATAGCATAGTCATTAGGCCTAGAAATAAAATAATTTATTTTGTAAAATGTATTGCTTTGTAGTTTTGATAAAGAAAATACCATTTTCCCTAATTGTTATTATGTGCACTTAAACACTTATTAAAATGAGTTCACACTGAATAATTTCTTACAGGTTCAAATAATCAGAGGCTATATTCAAATTTGAAAGTTGCAACTTTTCCAAAAATGGCAGTTTCAGCTCAGTTTTAACGTGATTGATATTTTAACACAGTATTCAATGTTCTGGTACTAGTTTTGAATTATTTTAGAATTATTTCCTGCCTTCTCAAATAAATTCATAGTATTAGCACCGCTAATTTTACCTATCATAAAAAAAAGATGTTATAAACCCTGGTGGTGCGGCTCCATGAATTGAGTGCCAACCTGTAACCCAAAAGATCACTGGTTTGATTCTCGGTGGGGGCACATGCCTGGATTGCCAGTGGGGGCCATGTGAGAGGCAACCACACATTGATGTTTCTCTCCCTCTCTTTCTCCTTCCCTTCCTCCCTCTTTGAAAATAAATAAATAAAATCTAAAAAAAATCAATTATACCTGCTTTAAAAATTACCATATTATCACTTTTCTTAATTGGAGAGTTTTTTGTGATGATCAAAGTGTGTACTTAAAGACTACTTACATGGAAATTATTTTGAAATACTAGATGATTACTTTTTACCTCATATTTAGAGTAATTTGAGACTACTGATCAATTACTTGAATGTTAGACACAATTTGTTTTCATCCATTATGTTTTTGAGATTTTATTTGCAGTTGAAAACATCAATAAATAGAAATTATATATATGCATATGAGTCTCTCTGTTTTTTGCTCCAATCAAATTTGCTTATTCTTTTTTCTTGAGTAATAATTATATTACAAGAAAATTGAAGAAAATAAAGAAGCAGTTAGATATTTCTAGCAGTGGTACCAGGCTATTGTAGAGCTAGACTAAAATATTCCTGAGTTCTTATCAAAGAGTGTGAACCGAAATTTGTCTTTAAGACAAACTCCTTACTTTATCCTAGTGGAGGCTGATTTATTAAACCTAAAATATGTATCGCCTCATTAGTCAACATTCTTCCTCTTTACACCTTCATAGCTGGTAGCCACAGTAATGCTGACCATTTAATTCAAATCTTCCAACACAGCCTTCAAACACGACGAAGAATAAGAAGAATAAAGGAAGCAAGATCCATACACACATCATAATGAAAAGAAAGGGGGCAACCAGTCTTCAAACCACCTGGAAGCGTAAACCGCGCTCCCCCACTGCATGGAGAGGCGTTGCAGCTTGGAGAAGACAGCGCAGCAGAGAGAAGAGAAGGGTTAGCCTAAGAATGACCTAAAATAGCTACCAAATGTGAAAGTCTGTCTGCCTTAGGTAAAATAACATTGAAAAGGATTCATAAAAGATTAGAGGACTTATTTTGAAAAGGGAGATATATTCTATATGTCTATACAAAAATCTTGTTAATGAATATTAATAGAAGTTTTATTTATGCTAAAAATTAAGTGTCATAAAAGTCTATCTGATGAATGGATAATCAAATTATAGTATAACCCTACAATATAACACTCAGCAGTAAAGAGAAATGCCTTTCACTTAAATGCAGTTCTGCTTCTTCTAAGTTCAAACTCACATCTACCCTGTGCCATTGCTCCCACACACACACACACAGAGAAGTGAGCAAAGATTACATTCCAGTTAAAGGTGAGATCTTAACCAGAGACATTGAAATTAAGAACAATCTAACAATAGCCAGAGGGGAGGGGGGAGGGAACAATGGGGAGAAGGGTTTTCAGGAACCACTATAGAGGACACATGGACAGAACCAAGGGGGAAAAGGGAGGCAGGGAAGGGAGGTGGGGTTGGAGGGGGAGGGGGAGGGAAGGGGAGAGGATGCAGACAACTGTAATTGGACAACTATAAAGTAAAAAAAAAGAAGTGAGCAAAGAGAATCTGACAGTATTGAAGAATCAGAATTTACCTTCACACTTCCTGATCAATTGTGCTGTTTAAAACTTGTGATAGAATTGGGGATGAGAGGTCAGGATGGGTTGGGGGGGAATAGTGGGGGGGGGAAATGGAGAAAACTGTACTTGAACAACAATTTTAAAAAACTGATACATTTGACTACATTAAAAAAAAAAAAAACTGCCAACAGAGAGCTTTAAAATGTACCCACCTTTTAAATGAGATGTCTTTTGAAACATCATCTACTGATCTCCTGTCACTCAGACCTTAATGATTTAACTCTGTGCTTCCCTAGAATCACTGTATTGCTCACCTAACTATAGTTCTTGTAGAGTTCTCCTAGTGAGCTGTAATTCGACTCTCGTCATTCTTGATGCAATAGCATCCAAAATCCAATCACTTCTTATGACCTGCCCTGCTACAACTCTAATCCAAACCACTAGGAGCTCTCACCTGCAACAACATCATATTTTTCCCTGCTTCTGTATTTGCTCCTTAACAATCTATTCCTCATTTTAAAATTCAATCCTTTTGTTGCTCAAAACTTTCCAAGACTGTATTTTATTCAGAGAGAGGCAAAAACTCTTACCATAGTCTGCTATGAGGCCCTTATATATTATAAAGGATTAGATAAATTGTCAGATCAGACTCATGTGAATCAGAGATCTTATTCAGTATAAAGCTGTATTAATGATTTCAAAAATGAAAAGATAAGGCACAGGCATAGCATGGGAGGTCAAGGACATAGCTCCCCATGGTTTTTGTTACTTTATCAGTATTCGATTTCATGCAGATTAACATGAGACATTTCTAATTAATATAGTCAGATACATTATTTACTCAAAGGCTTCTGTTTTGGTAATTAAATATCTCTGTTATTCTCTGGTTATGACATTTTTCTTAAAACTATGTCCTAGAAACCTATCAAACCCAAATTTTTTATCATATGCAATTGTAGATAGATCAGGTATATTCTGCTGAAAGCAATCTATAAACAAGGACTTTCCCACTAACAAATGCAAATAGTTGTTTGCCAGAAGGTTTGTTATTGGGATGCTTACAGTCATACCTGATTGGTTCTTTGTTTTCTTTCCCACACGTACTTCTTTGTAAAGTAGAGGACCGGCGGCAGGCCTGCGTCTGCCCCAGGGCCCACACGACTACGCCCAACACTACTGTGGAGTATCTGATATGTATGAGGTATTTTGCCGTATTCTGGAGTTCATAGTTTAAAAAAGTATAGTCCGTTCTTTTTTTTTTTGCAGACACTAAACTCATCAATAAAACATTGCAACTCAGTTTAAGGGATATATTTGTAATATATACAGAATTGCTTTGGAAGCCCATAGCAAAGACTTATTTTTCTGGGGCTAATGTTATCTCTACTTAGTCATTTAGTACAAATTAAAAATAGTAGATGAATTCCCCCTTATCTCTTGTTTCATTTTTTTCTCCGTGTGGGCACGGAATGGTGGATATATCTTCCTTGGTTGTTCTATGACATAAGTGAGATTCATAGCCTATATCGCATGCTTTATGTTATGAAAGAAAGGGCCTATTCAATTTCCTCTTCTATAAAGTAATGTTAGTTGCGTGCAATTGGCAGAGTTGAGAGCATGAAATAAAAAAATATAATTGAAATATGGGGCTAAAAAGGATTGCTTGAAAAACCTGCACAGCATTGTGAATAACTGCCCAGGTTCTGGAGTCAAGTATTTTTAGTTCAAACTCATGTTCTACCATTTACTATCTGTGTGACCTTGAGCAAATGGTTCAACCACTCTGTGACTAAATTTCTTTGTGTATGAGATTAGGATAGTAACAGTACCCATTTCATAGAGATGTTTGAAACTTAAGCATGGAAACTGCATGTAAATCACCATATATGGCGCTTGACACATAGTAACTTAGAATAACAGTGCCCTTTAAGCATTACTTTCGTTCCTTACTCTCCTTATTTTAAGAAGCGTTATGTACATAATTACCAAAGACAATGGCACCTAACAATATAGTGTGAGTAGGTTGTTAGTATGTACAATGATTGTGTTTTTGTTCTGCTTTTGGGTTATTAAACATCTTTATTTTGACTAATATTTAATCTTCCCACTTCATCAATATGTTTTAGCCTTTTTATTTGATTTCAACTGCTGCCATGTAATTTAACTCAACATTAAATTTATTGTTCTGTAATCTTTCATGCTTCCTTGTCTGCTTATATGTTTGTCTGTTAATAAATACTAATTAGCACTTCCAAATATATCTTTATAAATGCAAACATTGAAATTATTTGAGAAGCTGAAAAATTCCACAAACGAAAAGCATAACACTATATTTTCATTAAGATAAATGTACTTTAAGGCCCGGCTGGTGTAGCTCAGTGGATTGAGCGCGGGCTGGGAACCACAGGGTCCCGGTTCAATTCCCAGTCGGGCCACATGCCTGGGTTGCAGGCCAGGTCCCCAGTGAGGGCCATGTGAGAGGCAACCATACATTGTTCTTTCTCCCTCCCTTCTCCTTTCTCTGAAAAAACAAACAAACAAACAAAAAAAAAAAACTAGTATAAAAAAAGACAAATGTAATTTATTTGAAAATTTATTTACAACATTAAGCCATTTTTGTTTATTACTATGTTGTATTTCTGCCACCTTTTTAACAGCTCTGTAAGCATATGTATAATGTATTTCTGACATTCCCTAATCCTGTCTCATTCCCAATAGCAGCTTAATATCATCTCACCTTTAACTGGAACATAAGCAACAAAAGAAAAAAGCAAGCAAAATATAACCAGAGACATTGAAATTAAGAACAATCTAACAATATCCAGAGGGGAGGGAAGAGGGGATTGTGTAGAGAAGGGTTTTCAGGAACTGCTACAAAGGACACATGGATAAAACCAAGGGGGAGGGTGGAAGCAAGGGAGGGAGGTGGGGTTGGGTGGAGTGGGGAGGAGGGGAGGGGAGAAAACGCAGACAAATGTAATTGAAGAATAGTAAAGTAATTTTAAAAAATAAAAAAAAATTAAAAAAGGTCTTCTGAGTTAAAAAAAAAATTAGGAACTCAGAAAAAACCACAGGCATCCCAACAAACACTTCTCAGATAAATAAAAGGTAGCATTTGGGGCGTTTAAATAATTTTGCAATTTTATTCAAGCATAAAATGAAGATAGAAATAGTTTTACAGGCCAGTGCTGAGTGTTCAATCTGTCTGGAAAAAATATCAAAGTTATTTAGAATTTTCTTATAGAAAAATCTGTATCTTCCCAAAATATATGCTAATTATCTTTCATTTATTGTATTTTCTGATTTCCATGGTTATTAGGAATCTCAAAAGCAAACGTTTAATTTAGTCCCAGAAAGTGTGTTAATTATAACAAAATTGTTTTCACATCTACATATTAGTTCTGATTTTTAAATGCAATTTCTTTTTAAATTAGTTTTATTTTATACTTTGCTATAAACTGACATCTCTTTGGAGAGAGGAAATGCATTAACATAATACATTTAGTAAATTAATAACAAAATCAAGATCTGGAAAATTTACTGAGTGTAGGGACTTATGGCCTTTTTTCCACATCAATAAACTCCTAGCTGTTGACATCAGTGAATATTGTAGGTAAAACAGCGAAACAAGAAATACACCACAAAAATACAACACACTTCCATATTAAGCTTTCAGTTGTTAATTACATTTTGAAAAGAGAATTAGACTGAGGTCTAATTTATAGAATAAATTACTCTGGCATTCATGCTCTCAGGATTAAAGAAGCACATTAATAATGCTTTCCTCTTGAATAAATAAAAACTGTGAATTTCTTTTTCACATCAATTATTCATCTTGAGAAGAGTCCAACTTTATTTTACTAGGCATGAGACCATGCCACTAATGAAGTTTGCGCCGGTGTCATTCGCCGACATTACAAAGTTGTGTTGTACTCGACGAGGTTGACTGGAACTGCGCTAAACTGCTTAGAGGAATCTATAGCTGGAGTCTCATTGATAAGACAACCACCTAAAATGTTCATAATAGATATCTTTTCTCAGTATTTCTTTCCCATACATTCACCACCATAAATAAAGGAAAACAACCTACTAAAGCACTGTATGTACAATTCTTAAAGCAATCAGACTGTGTTAATATCAATAATATACCTACACATCGACCAAGTGATAAGAAAGAATCCAATGTAAATATGAAAATACTGTTGTGCAGGATCTTCACTGAAGGACAAAAGTAAATAGAGAAGAAATGTGAATGGCTAGTAAACTATGGTCAACATCACCCAGAAATTTAAAAAATGAGATGCCTATAGCCTTTATTTAGATTAGTAAAAATGAAAATATCACTCAGAATCAGAACATTCTCATACATTGCTATGAGAGTATGAATTCCTGCACTTTTGGGGAAGAAACTGGGCATTATCTCTTTGAAAACAGAGAGAAAGAATATATTTTGACCCCCCAATTTTAAATTGGTGGCTCAATTATGCAATATGAGGGTACTAATTCATTGTAAAAATGAACAAGAATGCTTATTTTAAGATTTTTGTTCACTTGTATATAATGGAGACTAAAAGTTAAAGACTGGATGGCCATTGTGCCACAAGAAAACCGGTCCCACTCGCCATTCTTCCTGCTCTGTGTCCTGGGGGGTTAATCTGCAGAAACTGCATTAGGGACCCCCTTGCATCCTGAGAGACCCATCCACTTGGGTTAGGCAGTGATGGGAAGGAAAAGAGGTGCCTAATCTCAGGGTTTTCTTTCCCGGTACTCATTCCTCTCTAGGTTTCCATGGATTAGTTATGTTCCCCCTACTAAAGGCCACAGTTCCTGTCAAGAAGAATGCTTCCTGCCGCTCCCTTTCTGAATTTTGCTATCTGCTCCCTTCTCCTACCCACTCAGGCTTCTTGGTGTCAGTGATTCCCTAGGGTTTCTGGCCCCTTGTTGTTTCTAACTCTTGCAGAAATAGTCCTTTATTAAGCAATTTTCAGAGTGAGTAGGCCATTTGCTTCCTGCTGGGATTTTGACCGATCCATCTATCAATAAGAGAATGGTTCAATAAATTCTAACACAGCTGTAGCCATAAAGTACATTAGATCTATATGTTTGACTTAGTGGAATGTGTATAATATAGAGTAAGAAACTCAATTTAAGAGTAAAATTTGTCATTACCAAAGAAAAAAGACAGCACAGTAAGAAAAGATATATATAACACAGATAACTGAATATATATCAGTATCCAAATTACATCAATTTGTCAATTTAAAAAGATAAAACCCCAGTTTTAAAAATATGTGACAAAAATATGAATACTTCACATAAGACATCAATAAACAAATATATAAAACATATATACAACAGACATATATATAAAAACTGCTCTATTACTTGTAAACCAGAAAAATATAAATTAAAAGAAATGCCATTTCACATATGCCAGATATGCAATTTTTTTAAATGTGAAAATATTAAGTGTTACAGATAATATGGAGCAAAGGGGACTCTCATACATAATTGCTTAGAGTGTAAATAGCTAGTACCAATAGGTAAAGAGCTACATAATATATGTTTGATAAAATGAGTATGTGTGTACGATTCGATGCAGTAACTTCCCCCCTACATATATTCTCCCAAGCAGGGATCAGCGAGCTTAGCCTGTGTAGGAATCAACTGGAGAGCATGATTGCCACACTGAGATCGCTGCTCCTGCCACCAGAGAATTTCTGTTTCCAAAGAGTCCCCAGGTGATACTGATGTTGCTGGTGCATGACCCACACTTTGAGAGCAACAGCTCTGTAAAAACTTACCCACGTACACATGAAATATGTAAAAGTGTGCTCACTGCGGCACTGTTTACAATAGCAAGAAATTGGAAATGAATCTAAAGCGCAATTATAGAGTAGATATATAATTGGTAGTATATGTATACAATTAAATTCTATAGACTGACTAAAATAAATGAACAAAACCACCTGCATAAATCTCAGTAAAACTCACCAACGTGATAGTAAAAAAAAAAAAAAAAAAAAGTCTATTGTCTGGAGATGACTGAGAAGTGTAGGGAGGAACAGAAAGGAGAGAGTCCAAGGAGTCCAAGGAAACTTTTCTATATGATGTATTTTTTTAATTATGATAATGGCTTTACTGATGTATACAGATGTCAAAACGTATCAAATTGTACAATATTATATGCACAGTTTACTATATGCCACTTATGAACTAATAAGGATATGTGGCAGGGTCATCGGGCACACGTTCAATGTGTAAAAGTCAAATTTCTCCCGCGTACCTATATCGCTATCTTTCTATTAGCCAGATCAGTGACACAAATATGGCAAAATACATGTGAATCTGGCATTTTTTTTTACTTATGAAATATTCATTGTTGAAATAAATGTAGTCATTGAAGTCACATAGTTCTGCCCTCTAAGTATAAAAATCTTTAAGGTAAATACTTTACCTTACAACATAAGCCCATCTTTGTAGTAATAATCTTGTATATAAATTGTTTTTTCAGTCATCTGGGCTGTGAAATGAAGAAAGCAGCATTTGTGACTGAATGAAATAAGCAGATGAAAAGACTTGGTATAATGTAAACTACTCTAAAAAGTTGTTGTTAAACTAAGAAATACTACAGTACTAAAAACTGCTCACTCCCACACTACTGAAATACAAAGATGTGCACAATTAAAATTCAGGATATAAGTTGGAGATCCTCAATAACCTACACATGAACAATTTATTTTTCTTTCATTTAATTAATCCTGAGGCTTTTCTTCCATATATTTTTAGGGTTATGTTTCCTTTTCATTGCTTACTTCCTTGACTCTTTTCTATTGAATTTATTTCAATTAACAATCTTTCCATTTCCACTGCAAACTAATCACATATCTGTTTTGGATGGCTCTATTAAGAAAAGAGAATAGTAGCTTCCTTTCTCAAATTCGATTAACCTTACATTTTATTTAGTAAATAATTTTTTACTAAATGTCTCCACAAAATGCTAATTATTTAGCAAAAGATATTTAAATTGTTAAGTTCACACCTGTTTCATGTTTAATTTTTTTGATTCAGTGTATCATCATGGACAATTGTCTTGCAATATGCCTTCAAGAGTAAGTTTTATGATTGAATGACCCCCATCCAGATTTACAGAGAATGTAATAGACACCTAATCCAAATTCCGAATTCTAAAACACATAGGGAAGAAGGCAAGCTCTTCAGGTATGTAGACATAGAAAAATTTGGGCTAGTTCTTAATTAATGAAAGAGCTAAGCATTTTTGATATTTTCTAAGATGCACAAGACATCTAGAATACAATGAGCAGGAAAAAAGATTGTATTTTTGAAGAAAGACTAGTTTCCAAATGCAATGTTATGAATAAAATTTTCATGGAACAGATATTTGTTGTGTGTGGTAAACTTCAAAGGTAAAAAGGTGTTCCTATTGAAATTTATCACATTCTAATTCTAGAAGACCACCTTGTTCACTTTGTTTATAGATGTCTGAAAAAAAAATATTTACAGTCTTTGCAAACACTTCCCTGGCATGCTATTTGCCCCAGGTGGCCTTATAAAATTACACAGATTTTTTTTCTATTTCAAAGCAGATGGTGATAGATGAAAGATGTTTAACCTTTCTTCTCTTACCAGTCTCATTCAAATTTTGTCTTTGACAATTATCAAGCACATAG